>JBBMKA010042732.1:0-21253 GCA_037833695.1 Sechiopsis laciniata | reverse complement strand
ATATATAACTCAATGATATAATGAAATGCCATGAGTAAAACATTGTTCCAATCTATATTTGAACTAGAAACAATATCTATTCTCAAAAAAAAAAAAAATTCTAGAAAAATATCTTTTTCTTTTAAGAAATAAATAACTTAATGACTAGGGTAGAATTGGTTATCTTCGACTGAAAAAAAAAGTAGAATTGACTAATTATAATTATAAAAAAATTAATTAAAATATATATATATGCTCAAGTTTTCTCATAGATAAGTGCAGTGGGAATAATAAAAATATATATTAGCTTCCATGCAAAGCTGATTTTTAACTTATGCTCTTTTTGCTCATCGCGTATTATTTAAATTTCCCCTCGTAACACAATTATTACTTTTACACTTCTATATACTATCTGTGACCGATATTAATTTTAACTTTTTTTTTTCTTTTTTAATTATACCCTAATTTGAGATAGAGAATTCAAACTTATAATTTTTTTAAGTAATTAGGTATACATTAATGTTCATGAGCTTTTTTTTTGTTGATATTTTAACGTTAATCAAATATACTCAACATAATTAAAAAAAAAAAAAGGTAATGTTTAATTACATGGAAGTATCTTCCTACATAGCCATAAAGATAGACATTTAGTGACATTTTGTAATATTCAATAATGCTTACGTGTTCGAATTTACCAGCTCCATTTGTCATTGAGAGTTCTCTTAATAACAGTACCATTTGCACATCCATAATTATATAATTATATTCTTTTACACTCATGAACTAGTTTTAGATATTTCTTAAACAAAAAGATTAAACTATAGTTTTCAATATCATAAAAATAACCGTATATTTCTCAAAATAATAGGACTAAATTATAGATACTAAAATTTAAAATTTACCCCAAAACACTGGATCTTGCAAGTTGCAACTGCAAAATTAACAGAGAATTAAAAGAAGATGAACTTTAAATTAATAATTTTCCTAATTTTGTTGCGTGTAAATATATAAAACGAAAAGCCACCATCCAGCAGCCACCATTTGAATTATTACAATTAAAAAAATAAAATAAAATAAAGATTTATTTTTCCGTCAATCAAAATCTAAAAATTCTACAACAATCTACAAACCCTACAAATTTAACAAAAGAGTAAACACAAGAAAAAGAAGATCATTAAAAATTGAAATTAAAAAAAAAAAAAAAAAAAAGAAGTTCAACGGGAGAAAAAAAATGGAAACTTGAAGTATTAGTACGGCGGCGGCGGCGGTTGCCTCGCCGTCGGCGCCCATATTACATCGGACGGCGCGTGGCAACTATACATAGCCACCCCACACGATTCCACAAGTTGCTGCCCGTGACTCTGCCCCTGCCCATGTCCGTTACTATCTCCACCGCCGGAGACACGTGGCGATTGAACCTCGCCGGCGCTACCGCCGGAACCCAAATTCTCCTCGGGGAGGCGATGGTAGAAGGGATTATCAAACGAAGAGGCGACGACAAAAACGGTACCGGCGGCGATCAACGCACCGGCGACAAGGCCGCCGACGATCTGCCCCTGAGGTCCGGCGAGGGAGATAGAGAAACCATTAGGAATATGAAACGGCGTCGTTTGAGGCAAAACGGTAGCGGAAACGGAGAGGATCTCAAATCGGCCGTGAAAAGTAATGGAGGCGGCGGGCGCGGCGGAGGGTTGCCGGAGAGAGACGTTGGCAACTGTACCGGAGGCGTTTAGTACACAAAGGCCCAAATTCTTCCGGCGGCAAAATCGCGTAATCGCTTCAACGACGTCGTTTCCGCCCGGTACTTCTAGAACGTACGGCCGCATCGCCGGTTCGGGTTCTCGGGTTATGACGAGAGGCGGTTTCGGGCGGTTTTTGGAACCCGGTGGGCGACCCCTCGGCCGCCGTACCACTTCGATTGTGGAGCCGTCGGTGGCGGCGGAGGTGGAGATGCCGTGATTAAACAACGGCGGCGGCGCGGCGGAGTGATCGTCGGGTTGATGGGTAAACGGGTCGGGTAGATGAAATTTGGA
This sequence comes from Sechiopsis laciniata, assembly GCA_037833695.1. Classification (NCBI taxonomy): domain Eukaryota; kingdom Viridiplantae; phylum Streptophyta; class Magnoliopsida; order Cucurbitales; family Cucurbitaceae; genus Sechiopsis; species Sechiopsis laciniata. The sequence continues at coordinate 19,241 of JBBMKA010042732.1, read as the reverse complement.
TAACATATTGGAAGTTTTGCTCTTGGGATGAGGGAAATTGGCTTTCATTTTTTTTCTCTTCAAAATCCCCAAAAAAGAATTAATTTTAAAAAAAGTTTATATTTTAGAAACTGAGAGAGAGTGAAAATGGGAAATGGGAAATGGGAAATGGAAGGGAGTGGGAATTTGTTTATAAAAAAAAAAAAAAAATTGTAGAGAGAGAAAATGGGAAGAGTGGGTGAAGTTTGAAAAGAAAGTAAAAGATGACGTGGCGCCGCTGTTTGAGGAGGTGGAGGGTGGGGCCCAGTGGGATGTACACGTCAGACTGTAGATGATGGGGAAAGGAAAGAATCCACCGCCTTTCCATTTCTAGGGGTTAGAGAGAGAAAACAAAGGCATCCCCCATTTCCCAAAACAACAAAACACACAAAAAGGGACACTATTTATTACTTAATCTAAAACATTTTCATTTATTAAGTAATAATATAATAATAAATTATATAAACATATTATACACACATTTTAAACCATTATTTAAATTAGAAACTTATTTCCTAATCGATTCCAAATACATATATGAAATTATGTAAACTTTGATTGAATCTCTTATATTCAAGTTGCATACCAAGCAAACCTTAACCAAATGATGTTATAAAAGTGTTGATGATGTGTTGATTTGTTTGGTTGGTTTATAATTATGTACAACAAACTTAAAATAAATTGATATAAAATATTTAGGAAAGAAATTATAAGTTTGAATTGAAACCTTTTCAAATTTTATCATGTAGCCATCATGCATTAAATTTATATACTTTTGTAGGGATGTATAAAAAAAAAAAAAAAAAAAATCAATTAGCTTCAATTAGCCAACCAAATTGTAAGAATTGAGTTGAATTATAATTTTATTTTTGTTTGATTGAATTGTGATTCTTTTAATTTTATTTAGATTCTTTTTTAGATGGTCAATTCTTAACTTGTTCAACTAAATCCAATCAACCTTGAATTAAAAATTATATATATATATATATATATATATTAGCATATTGATAAGAAACATTCACTAATACATTTATAATACCAAAGTTTAAATATAGTATGATTTACTTTTCTTTCTTTTCTTTACATATATATATGGGCTAGGTTAAGAGTTGAGTTTAAAAGAAGAAAAAGAACATTAACAGAATTCAAGAATCAAATTAAATTTAACTAAAAAAAATATGGATGACGGATTGACCAACCCAACCATTTAGATTTGTCTAAAGAATTCTTATAATCCAACTCAAATCAGACCATATACACTCCTAAACTTGACAATCGATGAAGTATATATCTTGTTTAAAAAAGAAATAGTTCTCTAAAGGTGAGACAGTGGTTGAGCGTCTGAGCCTATGAGGTTCCAAGTCGAAACGGTTGTGTGAATTAATTTTTCAAACGATCCTCAATTTTACTTCTAGTGTTACATTATATTTTGGTGTCACAATCTAAAAACGAATCAATATCAAAATTCAAAGTTCCAAGTCAACATTTTTTTTTTTTTTTTTTTCAGAAACCGACTTTTTCGTTGTCTTACCGGTGAAAGTTGGCGGTCATAGTTGGTGTGTGTACTATACTTACATCAATGTTTGTTGAATTTGACCCTTCACCTTCAAAAGTATGGGTGTCTTAATGTCTTATCCCAAATGGTTTTAATCCAAGCATGGCTCATTTATTCATCACTTCATTATTTTATTTGTTAGTTTCGAGGTTCAAAACTTCCATTTTTATGAGTGTTTAATTGGTAGTGGATTTGTGATAAGGATAACAATTCTATCCGACTCTCCACATTGATATGATATTGTCACTTTGAGCCTACATCTTCATGGTTTTATTTTTTGTCATCTTCCAAAAGACTTTATATCAATGAAGATGGTTATCATCACTTATATACCCATGATCTTTTCCTCATCTAACCAAAGTGAGATATTTTGTTGCATCCAAACAATTTGTGAGTTAGGATATTGACATCGGAAAATGTGGAATACTCCTCTTATCATGATCAATTGATTTTAAGAGAGATGTTCATACTATCTAATATGATGTAATTAAGATTCAATGTAAGATGTTTGTCTCCAAAATGAGCAATATATAAGTAAGGTTCAAAAACAACTTTCATAAATCTTATAGAAGTTTTATAGATAATTTGATGATCTTCTATCTAAATAGAGATTTTTTTATCCTGACACTCATAATTCCTCTACTCAAACAAAAATTTTGGCACAACTATTCATAAAAACTCGATCGAAACACTGGTTTATCTTATCAAATCTATCTCTCCTAATCATTACATTTTATTTTCAAAACCTTTTGCCAAGCACACCTAAGTGAAAAAGATTTATCAAATTCAATGAATATGGATCACCAATTTTATAATTTGTAAATTTCAATTCAAGTTCGAATTTTTATACTTCTAATTATTATTATTTAAAAAAAAAAACTCACTATAAATTATAATTTCTCAACTAAATTTATAATTTAATTATATTTCATTTTATTTGATAATCGAACTTGAATTTGTCGAGAGAGAAAGAGTAGTAGGAAGTAGCCACCTTAATTTGACCAAAAAGATAATTTTGATTTAATTTCAAAACCCATGTGCTGTTTTTTTATAAAGTTTCTTTGTTTTTGTTGGCCAATTTGTGCGTCGGACGAAACGGCTCCATCATAAAACTTTGAATGCGGCGTTGCTTCTGCTTCTAATCATTTTTGCTTAATGCCTTAATTACTCTTTGCCTTCCAATTTCTATCATTTCTTTTTAACAATTCTTTTTCTTTTTCTTCTTTTTAATTTACCCACTTGTAGCTTGCCGACAACTCCAACATAATTTTTTTTTCTCTTCTTTAAAATAAATTTAAAAAAATAAAAAATAAAAATCACTCTTTGTTATATATATTCTAGGAATTTAGATCAGGTTACTATTTTCTTATTTTAAACTATCGATATTTGATTTTGAGATTAAAAGTTAAGTTTTTTATAAATTTATCCCACACAGAAAATAAAAGAAGTATATTATTTGACTATTTATCGATTTAATATACTTTACTCTTTATATCACCATCTTTCTTAAATTTTATATCTTAATTTGTCAGAATCTTACCATCAATTAAAGACTGATTCAGAAATTTATGTAATTGTTTAGAATAAGGATTTGAGTTACATCAACTACTTAGTTGGAAGCCAATTGGCCTGTATATTTAAAATATATTATATAAATTCTTTTAAAATTTTAATTTCGTTTGACCTAGTATTTATATTTATATATATTTTTTAATAAAATAGTTCTTTCTTTTGAATTTTCAAAAAGTAATAATATCCGTCCTATATTACATAAGATCATGTATTACATAGAATAAATTTATTATAAATTCGAGTTTCAAATGTTGAAATTTAGATTGAATGAATATAAGTTTGAAGAAATGTATCGTGCTAATAATCGATGATACGTATATTTAAGTGCATCCCACATTCACTGCCATTAAAATCACCCAAAGATTAAATTGAATCTATCATTTTTCTTAATGTTTGTTATTATGATAAACTTTATGGGAGAGAAAGGACGAAATTATAATTTATAAAAAAGATTATATTGTTTAAGTTTTTTTTTTTTTTTGAGAATGATTATATTATATTATATATATATATATATTGAGAATCTAATGATTACATTATTTACGTTAAAAACGAATTTGGAGAATAGAATCATAATCTAATGGTTCATAAATATACTCAATTTTTTTGTTAGTTTTAAACATAAACCTAAATCAAAGATAAAATTATTATATATTTTAACCTAAAGTTTTTTTTTTTTTTTTTTTTTTGGTGCAAATAGTGTGATAATATTTGTTTCTTAATAATTATGATATCGAATACTTTATTTTTTACCTTTCTTTAGTTTTTTTAGTCTTGATTTTTAAAATTTTGAAATTAACTCTAAATCATTAAAGTCATATACCTATCTTATCGTTACATGTTACAAAGTTGTCAGACGAGCTTATAATTTATCGAATAGGCCTAACAATATTATTTAACGATTTTATTTTATGGGTTTATTTTAGATAATTAAGTTCAAACATTTTGTTGTCTACAAAAAAAAAAAAAAAAAAGTTCAATACATTTTGTGGTATTAGTGTTAAAGAGGGGCATTTAACAAATTTTAATAAGGTAAATTTTGAGACCCCAAAATTTTGTTTTTTTCTAACTTCTCTTTGATAATCATTTTATTTTAAATTTTTTATTTTTGAAATTTAAGTCTACACCAACTATTTTATCATATATTTTTTCTTGATTAAATATCTACACCTTACCTATATTCTTAGAAACCAAATCAAAATTGAAAAAAAAAAGAAAGAATAGCTTCCAAAAATTTGTTTTTATTTTTGAAAATTTGTTAGCATTCATGTACTTTTTTAAGTAAAGATTAATATATTATAAGAATGATTGAACACATTGTAGAAAATTTGAATAAAAATAATGTTAAATTTCAAAAATCAAAAACAAAATATCAAATAATTATTAAACGAGGCCTTAACATTAGGTAAATTTAAAATTTAGTTTTTCTCTACTTCAAAGTCAATATAGTATAAAAACTTAATGATAGTTAAACTAACGTATTTTAGAAGTATTAAAAAAAAGCTTATTTTTGCCAAAACATAGTTTTTTTTAATGATATAGGAAAAATATATATATTTAAATTTTGATTTGATTCTCATATTTTAAAATAAAATATTTTTACTTTTCACATTTCAATAATGTTTTATGTGTCTTTTCAATTTACTAGTTTACTCTTTTTTTTTTTTATGTTAAGACAAAAATAAAAACTTCATCAAATATATTAAAATTTAAAAGTAGTTTAATCATCATCCTAATTAACTGTATATTACATAATCATCATCCTAATCAACCATTAAATGGAAGAGTAAAAGTGTTTGATTTTAAAATATATAGACTACATAAAAACGAATCAAAATCTAGAAACTAAAAAATTATTTTTCTTAATAATTTAATGTTGAAAAGGAAATAGATAATACAGTTAAAGTTGAGATTATTCCAAAAGAAACTTTAAACCATATTATTCTTGAACCAAACTCAAGAGAGTATGATGTCAAAAGAGGAAAGATTGAGAACAAGATCTTCCTCTTTTGCCTTATTTGTTAGGGTTGCCTTATTTTGTTGGGTAATTAATTAAATAAGGAATATTTCATTTACAAGCTTTTTTAAGTTCACTCAAAATTTTTATGTGACAAGTTTCTCTTTTTCTTGACACATACACTTGAAAATTGTATCCCAACTAAATTTGGTTGGCTCTGTTCATATGGGAATGCAATGCTCAAACATCCAAAATAATAATTAATTGATTAATTATTTATAAGTGTGACAAGTGACAACACAAACTGCCCATTTCTTTATTGAGTTAGCATTCTCTTCATCTGCCCCATATGTTACATTGCACCTATTGAAACATTTCAATCCAACTATATATTTTATTGCTTATTTTCTATCAATGAAGGAACATTTTCATTATATATATATTTATTTATTTATTTATTTATTTGGAACAAATTATAATGAGGTTTAAGCATTTCTTACCTTGATTTTAAGTGAATTTAAGAGTATATAGTTATAATTGACCTACCAAACAGATCCATTAAAAAAAAGCAAGAAGTTATATCTTTGCAAGTTATTGAATTTTAAAAAGTGTCAAATAAGATTTAAAATTTAAAAAAAAAAAAAATCTATTCAACATAAATTTTTTTAAGAATTAAGATACAAAACTGAACATTAAATTGAAAGTTTAAATGCATATTAGATATTATAAAGTTCAAAAACCAAATAGATATAAATCTAAATTAAGTCTAATTAAGACTTATTAGTTGAACACTTAAACTCGAAAGAAGGCTAAACATTTATATATATATATATATAAAAGAATGAAAGAAACACAATTAGAAAGTTCAAACATTAATCTTATAACTTTTTCCAAAAACACATTAAACTTATAACTTATAATTTAATTACCATTTATCTTCGTGATATTTTATGCATCTCTCCACATTGTTTGGTAATTAATCTATTAATTGTACTAAAAAAAATCATGATAAATAATTGTGATTAAAATGACTCTTGATATGGATAAATGAAAATCTCGAAACCCTTGTATTATTTCAGCATTATTTGCCTATGAAACTCTTTTGCCTTTATTATTATATTTTTTCACTTTAATTTTCTTTTGGGCCCTAAAAAAGAGATGCTGAAAGCAGCCTTTCAACATTCAAATGTATAGAGATCGATTACAATACTAGCTCACACAATAAAGATACGTATTCCATTTTTCTTTTCATTCTTTTTCATGGAACGAATTTTTTTTATTCGATCTTTATTCCTTTTTCGGTAAGTAACGAATATTATTTAATATTTAAAAAAAAAAAAAAGAAAAAAAAAAGCCAGAAGAATGGGGCAGTGAAATTCGCCTATGCTAATAACAATATTAATGAGAAAAATATTGACGGTTCAATTGAAATACAAATTAATCATTCAATTTATAAAAATTGTGAGTCTTGTAATCCCCTTGAAAATATTTTATTCTCGATTTAACTACTATTTTTAAAATTTCAAGGTTGGACTTAGTGTTTGAAAATATAATAGGTGTATGAGTAGTATATAGATTCAATTTTCAAAAATTAAAATTAAAAAACCAGATCAAAAAACGAAATAACTATTCAAATATGAAATTAAATTTTATGATTTTGAGAAAATTATAATTTAATTTGTGACATTTTAAAAGTTATATTTTATTTTTATAATTTGATAAAATCTCAAATTGAGCTAAAAATTTAAATATATAATTGTTTATTGTCAAATCATACATTATATTATTTATTAAGATTTATGATAGACTATTATCGGCCTATAATTAGAGATATCCATTTTTTGCCGTTGAGTCTCTTAACATCGCCTCTGTTTAGGCAGTAAACGAGAGTGAGCAAGAAAAAAATTCCCACTAGTTAAATAAGGATGAGATTTCACTAATTCCTACCCTTTTTGTAAAATTTTATTTTATTTTCTCATTTTTACCAATGAAAAATTAATTATTTAAAAATTTTATTAAGTAAATATATGTAAATATTAAAATTAAGAAAAACAAAATAAACAGAAAAAAATTCTTACTAAGAGTCCCCGCCACAATCCTGCAAAAAGATAGTAAATTTCACGATTACGGTAATTGTATTTGGTGGAGGGGACGAGGAAGTCATTCCTCAGCTCTTGTCCCATGGACGAAGAAATCACTCCCTAGCCCTACCTATGGACGAAGACGAGAAAGTCATTCCCCGACCTTGCCCCGTAGACACTTCTACCTATAATTGATATACTTAAATTAAAATGACGTACAAGAATATAAATCATTAAATATACCACTAATTAAAAAAAAAAAAAAAAAAAAAAAATACCGTAACACTAATAAAATTGATACACCTAATAAGTAAATACACCTTTCTCTTTTTCATAAGCATAGTTGCTTGCATCGTCCTTAGGAACCCCACAGCAAACATCAATGGAATATTATTCTCATTCAGACTAAATCTAGCATAAAATCAAAGTTTTTGCCCAAATATATAAATATATATATTCACCTATAATTGATAATTCTTTGTTATTCGAATTCATCCCCAAATTCATATACAAGAGCTATTCATATAGCATATCAATCACCAAATTCATGAAACTAAAGAGACTATTCACAAAAGCGTTATCAAGTTCCAGAGGATGATGATTTTAAAATAAAATTAAAAAATCAACACCATACTGATTGATCTTTGATCAGAAATCCATGATGATCATCATCAACTCTGCTGATGTTCTTGTAATCAAGAGTCCACTTCTCAAATGTACAAGTCAAGAAATCGTAGTAACCTCCATGAACAGAAAGCGACCCCTGTTTTAACCGCTCTTCGATCCACGGGTATGTTGTCAAGTTTTTCAATGAAAGGTTGATTGATTCCTGGTGGCAAAAAGGGAAATCACAAGATTAGTAATCTTCTTAATCAACTTGTGTGCATCTCAACTATTTTCACTAGACAACCAATTACTCGTATAATATTAAATTCTAGGTAAGGAATCATCATGACTTAAAGTCATTCTTGAAGTGGATAAGGACGACAATCTTGGATAGATCTCTACATTGATATGATATTGTCCACTTTGGGCATAACTTAGTTTCACTCAAAATGTCTCATTCTAATGGAGATGATTATCATTACTTATATACTCATAACCTTCTTCTCTAACCAGTGTGAGACAACTTTTTTTGTATCCCAACAACCCTCCATCGAACAAAGTACCATCGAGCCTCTCTGTGGACTCGCTTGACCAACTCCTCCTACTAGTCTGATAGAACGAATTATGTCATGACTGTGTTTTCTAGGCTCCAACTTCTTTGTCTTACACCAGGGAATCCTACCGACATGGTTAATTTTGGGGCATGGTTCTGTTACCAATTGATGAGACGAAAATCCTGAACAGATTTTCATATTGATACGATATTATCCACATTAAATATAAGCCTCCTGACTTTATTTTTTGCTTCATCTAAAAGGTCTGCTACTAATAGAAATGATTGACATCACTAATATATCAATGATCTTCCCTTCTATAAACCATATGGGACACTCAAATCTATTTTGCTACTTACATATTGACCGAACAAATCAGCAACTTGTAAAATAAATATAAAGCTCTTAGAACCAAATAGGGTAACAAACTAAACTAAGGACTTGTATACGTTGATGGATAGCTTGAGCTTTGCATACAAATTAATGCAGTAACAGATTCTAATCTAAAAGTTCAATTGTCGAAGATAAACGAAATTCAAACAAAGTTTGTGCAGTTCGTATTTAGTTGACAATTGGTTTATAAGATAGATGGGACTATTTTGAGATAGAAACGTGTTGAATTATGTTAAACCACCAATCAACCCAAAACCTTAAGTTGATAGGTTAAGCTAGTGGGTTAGGATAAATTTAATTATATCAACTAGCAAAATGCATGTTATCTAATACCAAGAATATCTGTACCTTCTCACAATGTTTACATAGCTGGTCAAAACTAAGATGTGCAGCAGCAGCTTTTGCTCTTAACTTGGCAAATTTTGCATTCACCATCCACTTATGAACAAAGCTACCATAGCAGAATAAGCTTATAAATTACAGCTTGAAAACAAACATAAGAATCGATAGAGTAAGCGTAAGCGTAAGCGGAACCTCGAATTGGTAGCATCATCTTCCATGTCCATAAGGCTCTGAATTCCAGCACAGCTACTGTGGCCAATGACTAAAATGTTCTCAACCTTTAGCATAAGAAACAGTTTTCTCAAGAACTCGTGAAATAAAAGCATTTTCATATGTGAAGAATATGAAGTGACGTCTAGAGATAATAAAGAACAAATTTAACTGAAAAAAGAATGGAAAACAACCCACTTTAAGTGTATTTACTGCAAATTCAAGAGCTGCATTGGTTTCAGTTGGTCCATTCTGCATAAGAAGTACAATGCAAATATTTGAAGTTAGTTCTTTGCTTGTCTGACTTAGATAATACAAGACCTTCCCACAAAGGCTTTATACCTCCCATGGTGGAACAATGTTTGCTACATTGCGAACCGTGAAAGCTTCTCCGGGTTGAAATCCGAGAATATTAGATGGGCATACTCTAGAATCCACACAAGAAATCACCATGAACTGTTCTACTTGTGAGCTTATGTGAAATATCCAAGGAAACTTAAAAACAATGAACTCAAGTGATATACAGAGATAGTAGAAACAGAACATAAGTATAAGAAAAGAGAAATCATAAGGCTTTGCTAATCATCTTAACTACCTTAGGGGCTTGTAGTTCTGCCAGAGCTTGAAAATGCTCTAAATGTTTCCTGTTTCAAAAGTAATCCATGGATTAAAACCAATCCCAATTTTGTTTTTATCTTGATAAACAAATTCTAAGATTTTATCATGCATTGATCCACTGCTACTTACAAATAAGTGTGCTTCTTAAAACTCAGAAACCTTCTTTCCATTTCATCAAACAGCTTATCTTCATCTTTTACTTTAGCCACATTTTTCACTCCCATAACTGATGACTGCTCTTGGGCAAGCCCTAATGAAGTTCTCGAAGCCGCCACCCTTCAAAACACTCAAAAACCCAGATGAGAAAATTGATGGGATGTTCCATTAATATATTTGTGAATGGGATATTTGGGAAATGGAGAATGAGAATGATTACATGGGAATAATTTATTTACTTACGTTTGGACTACCAACAATCATTCTCCGCATAATCACTATTCATTTCTTTATAATCACTATTCATCTCTCTCATGATTATTATTCATTTTCCATAATCCATTCTTCCTATTACCAATTTTCATTCTCTCAACCCCCTAACTACTCCTCATAATCACAATTTTGTTTCCCATAATCATTTCATTTCTCAAACACCAGTAATGATTCCTGTTTTTTTTTTTTGAGTTAAAACTATTGGAGTAAAACTATTCGAACCCGTAACCTCTTGGTCATCAGGTCTACACTGATGTCGTTGAACTACTTTTCTTATTGGGGCCAGTAATGATTCCTTTATAATCATTCAATCCACCTCAAACAAAAGTAATAAATAACCATTTTTCATAATCATTTTCTTCACCTCAAACACTAATAATCAATCTCTCCCCGTATTCTTATACTCTTCATAATCATTTTCTTCACCTCAACGCCGATTACCATTCTTCCCTTTATTTTCATAATCATTCTCGTTCTCTTTATCCCAAACCAAATGTTTCCAAATTAATTAGCAGAAGAACAAATGTCACAAGAGGAATAGGAAAAAGCTCACTCATGAGTGCGATTAGAAGGCACTTCCAGATGAGTTTCGTCGGTTTCTTCCTTCATCTATCAATGCAATTCAAAATTTTAAAAAACCTAAAACTAAAATTTCAACAAAAAAAAAAAAAAAAAAAAAAACCCAGAGAGATTAAAGGACTCACAGAAAGAGAGTTTGTCCCAACCGAAAACGATGAGAAAAGAAAGGGATTCTTGCGGATTAAGGTCGGTCTAATCGCAGCCATTTCAGAAACTAATCCCCAGCAAGATCTTAGGCCTGTTATCAACAATAATTTCACACAGAAATCGATTCTGAAACTTATCAATCAAGCACACAGACACGAAATCAATTCAATTATATGAACAAAAATAAAATAAAAATTGTACAGAAAACTTACGAATTGGACGAACCATTTCGCTTCCCGCGTTTCCCAACAGCTGAATTTTGGCTCTATTTTTTGTTTTGGTTTTGTTATATATGCTAAATTAAAATTGTATTCATCGTTTTCAAGCTTATCCATATCCATCCCCACTTTAATGGAAATGTGATAGAGATTCATATAGCGTTTGCGTTTGCCTCTTTTCTTAATTTTCTACCTAACCACCCATATATTTTATTTTAGAGATTAAAAAAAAAAAAAAAACATTTGAAATTTTATTATTATTTAATTCAACAACATTTTTTAAAAAATCATTTTAATTCAATAATAATGAAAGATGTACTAGAGAGATTGGTAGCACGCTGAGGTGATTGATTAGTTATAATTCAATTCAACTTCATGTTTTATGTAGAGTTTCTCGTTTAGATGCTGAGATTGAAATTTATGAATTTTTTTTTATTGTAAATACAGTTGAATTGACAAGAGTAATAGTTTAATAATATTAATGTAAATCTATTAACAAATAGGTATGTATACTTCTTATAAATAGCTCATTTTTTAATGTTAAACTATAACTTAGCATTTTAATTAACTCATTTACCTGTGAAAGGAATTCATTTAAATTATTTCTTAATTGTTACTAATTTATTTTTATTATCAATTACAAAATTGAGGATTAACTAAATATGAATTGGAAAATTAAAACTTGATAAATTCTCTTTGAGATTTAGGAATTACTTTAATAAATCGCTTTGTTGTTCAATAACATTAAGAAAATAATCAATCACACTCGAATTGATTGAGTTAGGCTTTTATTAACGGCTAGACTAGTTGTTTGTTTGCATGTGAAATAACAATAAAGAGAAAATATTTTATTTTTTAGATTAAAAAATATTTTATCTATAAAATTAATTTATAAAAATTACAAGATAGAGATGCCGATTCGTCATCCAAGTCAGCGGGAGGGAATATCGTTTTGCACACATAACGTGAATGTTACGGCAAAGAAAATCCAAACAAATGAAAGTTTTGCTCAAGTGTTTCCGGCCGAAAGAAAAAGAGAAACCAAATTGAACTAAATCGATATGATTTAGTTTAATATTTTATAAAATTAAAATGTATTAATTCGATTTCGATTTTTGATGGAAGAACTAACCTAAAATTGAATCCAACTGAATATATAAATATTAAAGAAAAATAACAAATATATTAATATTTAAATTTAATGGAAGAACAGATTTAGATGCGAAATAGGAAGTATAGTATTATAAATATTACATTATTCAGAAAAATTCTAAAAATCAAATTAAAAAAATGAGACAAAAAATTGAAAAACAAACCAAATTTTAATTGTCATCAAAACTAAAAATCAAACTAAACCAACTGTTTTGATTTTTTTATACAATAATATTGAAATAAGATAGATTCGAATGTGTAACCTCATAGTTACTAGAATTAATAGTTTTGTTCTTTATTGGACATCAGTTTAAACTTTATTATTGAAAAATCGAATATATTAATTATGTTGTCGGATTGACACAAAATCGATAAAAATCGAACCGAAATCATCCTTACTTTTATTAGAAACGAGATAATTTCTCTTTAAAAAAAAACAAGACAATAACTTTTAGAATTAGTCAGAGAATATTAAAGATTCCGATTATTAGAATCGTGAAACAATTCATAAGATTTATGAATCATTGCTTTCATTATTAATTAATTTCGTGATAAGTATTTATATTATTTAATAAAAAAATATATCAACAAAAGTAGATATAACATCGAATATAATTTAATAATTACAAAATTACTAAGTTCGAATTTATATTCTTAGCATAAGTTAAGAATTAACATTTATATAATTCAGTTATTTTAAACAGATAAAATGTTTTTTTTTAAAGTATAAATTCTCTTAAAATGGATAAGAAAACTAAATTAAAAAATGATTAGGATACAGATATAAACAGACCAGGATAGGGAGGAGACGTCTGTCTTTAACTCTCTTAGAGAGAGAAAGACAAAGGGAAAAAAACACTCCAAATTCCAATTATTCAGCGCTTCACTTGTCATTGACACGTGTTATCAACTGGTTTTCATTTTGGCCTTTTCTTCTTCCAATAAATTATAATTTTTTCGACATTTACATTTATTTTATTTTTATCAGCTCAATCATTCATTATTCAGCTGCATGTCACTTCTTACTTTAGCCCCTCCGAGACAGTGACTTATAATCAACCCATCTGTATTAATATATTAATGTCAATTATTTATCCATTTCATTTAACTTAAATCAATTTCAGCTAACAAGAATATAGTTTAAGTGACGTGATAACCTAAAAATCAATATATTACATGTTTACATTCTCTTATCCATAAAGATTGTTGAATGGAAAACACAAATTATTTGATTTTTAATAACTTAGTGTTTATATTGCTTATAATTCACAAAAATAATGTTGGAGTTTCACACTTTACCCTTGTTGAGTTTTGGCAAAATATTAGGAAGAAAATTTTCTACATTGGAAAGATTCAAGGAATCATAAAGGTTCAATGAATCAGAAAACTAAAAGGTAGTGGTGTGCTCCAAGCACTATAAAATGAACATAAGGTTTTGGTTTCAAAGCATTTCAGTCAGAAGTACTTTAAACTTGATGTACTAACTCTAGTTAAATTCCTTTTGTATTCTCTTATAGAGAGTGGAGCAAAGGGTGTGAGTAGGATAAACTTTGAAAAGAGTGTTTTTGTAATTGGAGTCGGAGAGAGAATTCTGTGTGATTGTAGCAATTTTTCACATAGTGGAAATTCTTTCTGTCCATGGTTTTTTTCTCCGGTTTAGAGTTTTTCCACATAAATTCTTGTGTTCTCTTTTATTGTTTTTCTTTTTAATTTTTCAGGTGTGAAAAGTATTTAATACACTTATAAAATATGTATTTAAATTTCAAGATTTTTCAGAACCCTTACATGAATCAAAAACTGATTTTATATATGGGTTGGGATTTAAATTTCAACAACTATTTACTCTATTTCAACATAATTCAAGTCTAATTCATATATTCTTTTTTTTATAAAATATAAATTATATAAGCCTGGAAAATGTATTTTGTTACGTAAAAAGACGAACCCTATTGTTCATTAAATTAAAATGTATACATGCAAACTCGAACGAGATTCTTAAAAGTAAAAATCAAACGCATGAAATTTAAGGTAGAATTTTAGATAAGCCTTCGACATGATTCGTCGCAAGTGAGTTATTTGACTTTTATTACTTATTTAATCTTATGCGACGACCGTCATGTCGGTCGCTTTCTCTGTGCTGGAGCTGCTTCATTTTCCATTTTCCACCAAGCAAAAAAATTAATTCCCAGACTCCCAATTCAACCCCTACAAGCCACGTCAGCACATGAAAAACGGATTCTCCAATGGGCTTTGGGCCCGAGCCCGTTTATTACCCCAAACATTTTGGGCCTGATTCTCCACCACGGCCTTTAAGGCCCGCCTCAGGCCGACAAACTCCTCCTCTCTCCGGCCGCCGTCTCCGCCGCTCCACTCCAAAACCACCACGTTCTTCGTCCGCCCTCCCAACGTCATCATCTCGGCCCGAACCACCCGCATGTGAACCATCCGGATCGCTTGCATCAAATCCCGGTTCAGACCGGACCGCTCATCGCAACAAACCGTCGCTCTCATTACCCTGTTTTCGCTATCGCAGTAACAGAGCGTCGCTTCGTCTTCCTCGCTAGGGAACGGCCACGGCACCGCGCCGCCGTCTCCATCCGTACTCCGCCGCGCAACCTCCGCCGCTCTCCGCCGTAACTCCTTCACGTGACTCACCACCTCCGCCAGTAACGACGCCTTGTCCGTCTATTCAACAAAAAACAATCCAAAATCAGAGCATAAAATTAAACCTAATTTTCCATCCGCCATATCCTCAAACTTCAACGCAGCGTTAAATCGAAATCAACAGCAAAAATGCACTAATCAATTGGCGAATTTAACGATTACTTTATCCTCAAACTTGAATGCATCGTCAAATCGAAATCCACATCATAAAATGCAATGATCAATTAGCGAATTGAACGATTACCTTAACCTCAAACTTCAACACATCGTTAAATCGAAATCCACAACACAAAATGCACAAATCGATAAGCGAAATGAACGATTACCGTAACCTCAAACTTCAATGAATCGTCAAACGAAATCAACAGCACAAAATGCACTAATCAACTAGCGAATTGAACGATTACTTTATCCTCAAACTTAAATGCATCGTGAAATCGAAATCAACAGCAAAAAAATGCACAAATCAATTAGCGAATCGAACGATTTACCTTAGTAGTATTAGGGAGAAGCGTCCGGAGCGTCGTTAAATGCGAATTGATCCGGTGTCGCCGTCTTCTCTCTGCTTCTTTATGACTTCGACTTGCTTCGGTAGATTTCTTCTCGTCCGTTGAGGAATCTGCAGCATTGCTAACGATCGAACATCCGGCGCAGTTCATTGATCGTTTAACGTGATCGTCATTGCGATAATTCAACAAACTACTGTGGAATCCATAAGGACTCTGAAAAGGAAGCATTATATCCAATTTCTTGATCGATGTTGAAGAAACGAAGTGAGAATTCGAATATTCAAGTGTTAGAGAAAGGAAGCCATGAAAATGGATGAGAAAAAGCTTGAAGGAGAGAGGAGGAAGAAATGGAACATGCAGAGTAAGTGATGAAGATGTGAAGTGAAAAAAAAAAAAGAGTTTATGTAGAGAACGGAAAATTCGGTGATTTTTTATTTATTTTTAATTTTATTTGTCTTTCTCTCACTTTTTTTAAGTACATTTTGTCTCTCTTTTTATTTACCCTATAAATAACGGTGAAAAAGGTTAGATAAGTAGAGGGAAAGTTCTTGACAATCGATTTTTTTTTTTTTTTTTTCAAATTTATTATGTATACACATACGTATTATTTATTTTTTCTCAGCTTGGACTAAATTCCCTAAACCAACATTTTTATGTGTGATTTTACGAGCTTGTCCCTTTTTGTAAATATTCAAAAGTTTGAATAGTAAACAAATACTCCTTTGATTTACCTGTTTATTTAAAATAATACTTTGATTTTTAAAACAAATTATATTTTTACTGTAAATACTTTGATTTTTACTGTAAATTATGAATGATTATTAATAGTTATCTGCAATCGTAAAAATATTAGAAATTGCTTGTTTATTCTTGATTAATAAATATGTTAAAAGTAGTTTTTTTTTTTAGAATAATTAGAATATAGGTTAAAAGTAGTTTTTATATAACAATATTGTGAGAATGAAGAATCGAATCTTTAGACTCATGAAGTTTTTCAAAATGTCGTTAAAGTTATACTCTCATCACTAAGTTATAAGTTTTATATGATTCTGTTTGAAAGTATTTGTTTGGATAAAAATATTTTAAGCAATTATGAGTCATCATGAATCATAAAGTACTTATTTAGATGGAGAAGATGAAATGAGGGGTTAGAACCCCTCCATCCACCCAATTTTGTGTGAACTATTTTAAAATTGTGTGAAAAAAAATAAAAATAAATAACAAATCACATTTCATAGACTCATACTTTTAGTTAAAATTCCAAATATTTCAATTCTTAAACGAATTAATGAAGTGATTTAGGAGGGAAATGCGTGGAAATTTAAGAGGAAAGCAAGAAATATTAGAGATATATATTTGTTTAGATTAAAAATAAAAACTACATGGGTGTTTGTTTGCCAAATTTAAGGAGGATTTAAATTAAAAATTTATTAATTTCTCTTTGAAAATTTACATTTAAAAGAATTTTTTATAATTATTCAAAATCATTTTTCATTTTTACTAATAAAAATAACTCATCTTTTTTAATTATTAATTTCTAATCATTTATTTATAACGGTTCAATATAATTCTTTATTTCAATATCACTCATTTCTAATCAATCAAAATAATTTATTTTTAATCTTTTTTTTAACTACTCATTTTAAATTTAAATTTAAATAATCTATTCACTTTAACTTTTCTAAAAAAAATATTCACATTCAAACGAGGCTGAGTGCGTAATGGTGGTAACAATCATTTTCAATGATAAAAACATAATGATTATGAAAATGAATAGGCGGCGGAGACGAGGCGGTCCACGGCGGCGCCGACTGCTTTTTGTTGTGGGAAATGAAAAGCGACGCCAACCCATCATTACCCGACACAATCAAACGCCCTTTTTCTATTCTCAATGGCTTTATTTTCTTTTCATTATTCATCCACAAATGCATTTCCAAATCAAGCCTTCATTTAAGGCTATTACCAATTTAATTATTTAAATTTAAAATTTGTGTCTATTTAATTATGGAACTTTTGTATTTGACAGGTTGTTAAACTGTAAAAAGTGTTAAATAAAAAATCTAATTTTGTGTAAATATGGGTTTTAGAAACTAAAAAAAAAAAGAGAGAGAGAGAATTTTTAAAGGTTTATTGTACTGAAGTTTAAGTCAAATTTAGTAGACGGATATTAAAGTTTTGGACACAAATTTGGAAGTTTATGATCATATACACATGTTTTAGGTTTAAATATTAAATAGACACGAATTTAAAAATTCAATGACTACACTTTTAAGAACATTGATTATTAATAAGTTTGAAATTATAACATGTTGTCTTCAAAAAAAAAAATTTATAACATGTTTGGTTGTAATTATATAAAATAATATATTGATTCACTAGAGGAAAGGTAGCCAGGTGTAAGTAGCATATTCATGTCAATGAGTTGAATGGCGTAAAGAAGATTGTTTTTTTTGTTTTTTTTGTTTTTTTGTTTTTTTTTAAATGATAACAACAAAATAGTTCTACATTTAAATGTTTTAATATGTGATAGTTAGATAGGTTTTTTTTTATTTTTTTATTTTTTTTTTGTATCTATGACTGTTATGGCCAATTTATACACATTTCGATTAATGTCACGAACATAACTTCTAACCGTATAATATTTGAATGTTAAAAAAAGTCACTAAGAAATTAATTCTTAAAAATGTGAAAAAAAAATAGTTAGATAAGGTTTAATGTGTCTTAGGTTGATTTTTAGGAAATTAAGGAAAAGATTTTTTGTTTTGTTTTTTTCAAAAGAATCAAGGAAAAGATTTATTTCATATAATTTGAATTTAAAATTATTATATGATAATTTATAGATTATTCCAGCAATCGAGCAAGGATTAGAATGATCAAAATGTATTTATGGAAGATATCACACAGGTGATAAAAAATAACAATATTATTAAAAAAAAAAAAATTTTAAAAACCGTATTTAGTGATATATGAATGATCTGATTTATTTTAGTTATATATTTTCACCCATTATGATAAAAACAAGTATGGTGAAACAAAACACATAAAAATATATCAAATATATCCTTGGTATATTAGTTGATAAACAAATTAACGTAAAAGAATAGAAATTCTATTTAAAGTGCTTTTGCTATATTTACAAATCCGAGAAACCATGGCTGAATTTGCAAACATTCGAATAATTTGTGTTATTGCCAACAACACTATTAATCTATATTAAATGATTAAGAGATTATGAATTCAAATTTTTCTCTTTCAATTATTGTAATCTAAAAAAAAAAAAAAAAAAATATCGTGTTACACTACCATTCCCAAAAATTAATGCTTTTAAAATTTTTTTTTTTAACAATACTGTGATATTACAAAACTTAAACCTATAATTTTTTAGGCCCCGTTTGATAACCATTTCATTTTTGGTTTTGTGTCTTTGTTTTTAATATTTTAAAAACAGGCTTGTTTGATAACCAATTTTAGTTTTTGTTTTTAAAAATTTAAAAATATTTTTAAAATATTAAAGGAATTTTAAAAACTAAAAAAAGTAGCTTTCAAAACACACATTTTTGTTTTTATTTTAAAAAAGCATGAAAAAATCAAGAATAAATAGCAAAAAACTAAAAAAATATAAACAAAATGTGATATT
>JBBMKA010042721.1:0-21254 GCA_037833695.1 Sechiopsis laciniata | reverse complement strand
AGGAGGACTCAAGCCTCGGTAGCAAGGCACAGTTGGCTCGACGAAACTGCTCGGCAAGGCTCGGGCGAGGGCTGCAACGCTTGCGGCAGCGAGCATCTAGCAAGGGGCGAGCGGCACAGCGAGCGAAGGCAGAGGGGGCGAGCGGCAAGGGCTGTGCTGCGAGGGCGAGCAGCGAACGACAAAGGTGCTGGCGTGGCTGATGAACGAGCTGGCCGCAGGAGCAAGTGGCATAGCGAGCGAAAGGGCTGTACGGCGAGGGGAAAACTCGACAACGGTGAGGCGATCCAACGTGCGTGGGAGATCGACTGTGCAATCACTGGGTAAACTGCCTAGCGTGCGTGCGGCTGTAAGGCTCGGGATACCTTCATGCGGAGCGGCTAGACACGACGAGAGGCGATGTGCGACTATTGGGCGAGAAGGAGATCCTCGATAGTGGAGAACAAAGCTTCGACAAAGGTCTCGGCAGAGAGCTTGGTCGAAGGGCTTGGCTTGCGATGGAGATTGGCGAAGGGGAGAATTGGCCAAGAGAAAAGGGGAAGAAAATGAGAGAAACCGCAAGGGAGAAACAATGAAGAAATTGCAAATGGAGAGGAAGGAAAAGGTTTTGCGGCTACGCTTTTTGGGTCGCGGCAAAACAAGGGAAATAATAAGCTTGCGACACGTGTCCAGGGAGGTTCCGGCTTCGAGTCCTGGCAAAGGATTTTTTAATAAGTATTTTTCCTTATTTTCTCTTTTAAACAACCAAGGCTCCAAACCTCTAAAAAATCTACACCAATCCTAGAAACCTGAAACAGAAATAAAACCCAAACTTAGCAAATTACAGAACCGCCCCAAAACCCTGGTTAATTACAAGACTACCCCCGAGGGCAAAATTACCAAAATGCCCCTAGAGGTCCAAACTGCCCTAACAGCCCAACCGATCAACCGAAAAGTAACAGAACATACCTGGAGAACCGGAAAAGAAAACTGGGCCATTACACCGAAAGTCCCTAAGACTGAAACAACTCTGGATAATGAGTCCTCATCTCATCCTCTAACTCCCATGTTGCTTCTTCAACTCACCTCGACTGAACTTTCATTAAGCTAATCTTTCGGTTACACAAGGTCTTGCGCTCTCGGGCTACAATTCGCACAGGCTTCTCCTAGAAGCTCAAGTCCTTATTCAGCTCTAACGGCTCATGATCAACAATATTAGATGGGTTTGCCACATACTGACGTACATCTAGACGTGGAACACATTGTGCACTGCCACCAAAGACGGAGGCAATGTCAAATGGTAAGCTACTACCCCAACTAGCTCAAGAATCTCGAAGGGGCCCACAAACCGGAGACATAACTTTCTACGCTTACCAAACCTCAAAACACCACACATAGGTGCTACTTCTAGAAACACGTGCTAACCAACCTCAAACTCTTAATCTCTACGTCGAACATTAGCATAGCTTTTCTGTTTACTCTGCGCTGTCAACATACGAGACCTGATCTTCTAAACTACCTCATTAGTCAAGTGTAATACTCGGGACCAAAAACCTGTCTGTCACCGACCTCTTTCCAAAACACTAGAGATCTACAACACTTACCATATAAAGCCTTAAACGGAGCCATCTAAATAGTCGATTGATAACTGTTATTGTAAGAAAACTCCATCAAATACGGGTACTGAACCCAACTTCCCAGAAAATCTAATACATAGGTTTGCAACATATCCTCTAAAATCTAGTTTACCCTCTCTGTCTGGCCATCGGTCTGAGGGTGAAACGCAGTACTAAAACTGCACTCGGTGCCCAAACCTTTCTAGAGTGCCCACCAGAAATGAGAAGTAAAGCGAGAATCTCGGTCCAACCCAATCTTCAGTGGCACGCCATGGTACCGAACGATCTAATCCAAGAATAACTGTGCCCACTACTCCACGGTATAGGTGATCTTACTAGGAATGAAGTGTGCACTCTTAGTCAACTGGTCAACAACCCAGATCTGAGTAAACCTTCTCGGTGTCTTTGGCAACCAAGAAATGTAATCCATGGAGATCTCCTCCCACTTCCACTGAGGTACACTCAGTGGCTGTAACAAACCTGCTAGTTTCTGTCTAGGAGCCTTCACTTGCTGATAAGTGAGACACCTGCTTACAAAATCTGCAATCTCTCTCTTCATATTGCTCCACTAAAAGGTCTGATTAAAATCTGGATACATCTTGGTACCTCCTGGGTGCCAAGTAAATGGGAAACTATGAGCCTCGGTAAGTAACCAGCTCGCACCCTGGTGTCAGCTGGCACAAAAAGGCATCCTCTGAATCTCAAACCACCATCTGGTGCTACCACAAAATTGAAGTCTCCGTCTGCCTGGTCTCTAGCAATCAACCTGCTCAACTCAGGATCACTCAGCTGGCCATCAATAATCCTCTGCCTGATCAAAGGCTGTACGGTCAACTGGGCTACCTTAATGGTAACCTCTCCTAACAAAATTGCTATACCTGCTCGAGTAAACTCTTTCCGCTATAGAAGCTGGAAACTCAACAAAGCAGCTGAATGCGATGTCTTCCTACTCAAAGCATCAGCCACAACATTGGCTTTACCCGGATGGTACAAAATCTAGCAATCATAATCTTTAACCAACTCAAGCCACCTCCTCTGTCTCATATTTAACTCTTTCTAAGTGAAGAAGTACTTGAGACTCTGATGGTCTATGAACATCAGGATTTGCTCTCCATACAGGTAATGTCTCCAAATCTTAAGTGCAAAGACCACTGCTACCAATCCATGTCATGAGTCGGGTAGTTTTTCTCATAAGGCTTCAACTGACAAGAAGCACACGCAATCACCTTGCCATGCTGCATCAAAACATAACCCAAACTAAACTTAAAAGCATCACTATACACCCTAAAATCACTTGTTCCCTTAGGAACTGACAACACTAGAGCTGACGTCAAACTGTCCTTTAACAAAGCAAAACTCTCTTTGCAGCTAGAATCCCAACAAACTTAACACCCTTCCTCGTCAACTGAGTGAGGGGTGCTGCTTTAGAGGAAAAGTCCTTAACAAAATATCGGTAATAGCCTGCCAAATCTAGAAAGCTGCAAATCTCTACGATGGTAGTCGGCCTAGCCCATGAACTCACGACATCAATCCTAGAGGGGTCTACTACAATACCCTTTCTCGAAACCACGTAACCAAGGAAGGCCACTTGCTCTAACCAGAAGTCACACTTGGAGAATTTGGCATATAACTGATTCTTTCTCTACTCTGTTAACACTTGTCTTGGATGCAAGACATGATCCTCCTTGGTTTTAGAATAGATCAAAATATCTTCTATGAACACGATGACGAAGCTATCCAAGAATACCTTGAACACCCTATCCATCATGTCCATAAATGCTGCTTGGGCATTGGTCAGTCCGAAGGACATGATCACTAACTTGTAATGACCATACCTTGACCTGAAAGCTATCTTGGGAATGTCTGCATCCCTGATCCTCAACTGATGTTATCCAGACCTCAAATCAATCTTGGAGAACACAGAAGCTCCTTGAAGCTGGTCGAAAAAATTATCGATACGAGGCAATGGGTACTTATTCTTCACTGTAACTTTATTCAACTCCCGATAATTTATGCATTGGCGCATCGAACCATCCTTCTTCTTTACAAACAAAACTGGTGCTCCCCACGGAGACATGCCTGGACGGATGAATCCTCTGTCTAACATCTCTTGCAACTGCACCTTTGACTCTTTCAGTTCTGCTGGCGCTATACGGTACGGAGCCTTCAAGATAGGGAGGGTCCCTAGCTCAAACTTAATATTGAAATCTACCTCTCTCTGTGGAGGCAAATCGGGTAACTCCTCTGGGAAAGCATCTATAAACTCCTGAACTACCGGTACTTGATCAACAGTCAACGAAGGGCGACCTTCCCTAGACATCTTTGCCAAATAACCTTAAGCTCTTCGAGCTAACAAACGACGGGCTTTCAATGCATAAATCAATGGTAGGCAAACTCCACTCTAGACACCGCAAAACTTGAAGCTCTACTTCTTAGGCGGCCTGAACACAACTTCCTTATGGCGGTAATCGATCAACGCGTGGTTCTCAGCTAACCATTCTATACCAAGGATAACATCAAACCCGCTCATAGGAAGAACTATGAGGGTAGCCACTAAAAGCTCTCCAGATACCTGGATCTAGCCACCTCTAACCTTCTCATTAGAAAGCATACTAACTCTCGAAAGAGTTGCCACATACAACTAGAACCCTAGAGGTGCGAGTTCCAAACAAGCTTGTCTAACAAACGATGCAGAGATAAAGAAATGAGTCGAGCCTGAATCAAACAAAATATATGCATAATGACCCAAAATAAGCAAGGTACCTACAACGGCTGTGTCGGTCCTCTCGGCCTCCTGGCGAGTCGTAGCAAATACGTGGCCCTGCTGTTGAGCCAGTCTGTTATCTGTTCCAACCTGTGGACACGCTCTAGCAATGTGCCCCTCCTTACTACATTTATAACATGCTCTAAGAGATGCTCCACACAAACCGTAATGAGTTTTACCACAAGTTCGACATTGGGGTGGCTGTCTAACTGCATCCTGTTGGCAGCCCTGCTGTCCTCTCTGGTCTCTGCCCTGAAACTGGCCCTGATGGTGCTGCTGCTGACCTCCCGCCCATGAAGTCCTAGAAAGCTCAAACTTTTTTTTCTGTCCTAAAATAGAGGCCTTACCCTGAACTACTACGACTGGAGCTTTCACGGTCTGATACTTCACGTTGTTAGTCTTGGCCAAGGCCACGGCCCTAGCATAGGTTTGTGGTGTGAGTGCTCAAACATCTTGAGCGACCTCCACCCTAAGCCCTGCAACAAACTTCCTAATCTTCAGCTCCTAAGTGGCTATCAGTTCTTGGGCAAAATAACTATACTCAGAAAACTTCTTCTCGTACCCAGCAATGGTACTATCCCCCTATTTCAAATTTGAGAAGGCCTCAACCATATCTTGTTGGGCTTCCTCACTGATGTACTGTGTAAGAACCCGACGAAAAAAAAAAGTCCTAAACATGGTTCTTACTCAGCATACATGCCTTCAAAGATAAATAAGTCCGTGAAAACGATTCAAAATGAATTACGTTCCAAAATAAAGACATTCAATTCAGAATTCCTGTTTAAAACTTTAAAGCAATCCCTAGCAAGAGTATTATTAAAACATCCACAAGACAACTTAAATAACATTATGCAAAATTCCCTACGGACTCCATGTCAAACTACATGCTAAAATAAATAAATAAATGACAGAGTGGCACCAGCAGCTCCCATGGTCATTCAGCTCCTCCGCTAGCCGTCCCAATGCTGTTCCAAGTTACCTGGTGGATAAAACCACGGAAAATAAGGGTGAGTACAAAGGCACTCAGTAAGAATCCCCAACTGGGGTACAGTACGAAACATCAAATCATCTAGCATTCTAGTATACATGCAAACAGTTACCAACACAGAAACTCTGCCTTGTGATCTCAACATAACTCAAGAGTCTTCAAGAGTCTCCTACTCCTGGCCTAATGATCAGCTCTCTAAACTGATCCCGATCTGTTATACTCGAAGGTCTCTTACCCTCGACCAAATGACCAGCTCTCATAACTGATCCAAAATAGATAATCCTCGAGAGTCTCATACCCTCAGCCAAATGACCAACTCTTAAAATTGATCTCGATCAACTTTCTTAGCTGATCCTGGGACACCCGAGAGAGTACCCGTTATCTGGCTCTAAACTAGAACGAAAGTGGTGTACTAATGACATTAGCCTAAGTGAGCTCTCCTCCCGGTGCCTAATGCGTGTGCGGGCACACCGCATTCTACTGCAAACTGCATAAATTTGGGGTCTAAAGAAACTACGCTGGTTCAGGTACGCATGCCTAAAGACTCAAAATCGGTGTCACTAATCTACAGTAGTGCGAGACCCGTGACACTCAATTGTAGCAGTCCGAACCACCGAACGCCTGAAGCTAAGAACCGTCCAAGGTAGGCGCCATTGGAGGGGTTTCGCTCTAGTAGGCTACAGACTAGGTTTATACCGTTGTGGTGAGCTAGACCACACCCAGCTGCCAGGGGCGAAAACCTGTCCTCGCTGGTCCTGACCTATGGAGACAAAGTGCGTTATGTCCGCTCTCAGCCTCTGGATGAAGACAACCTAACTGAAGCTAGCTAAGAATACACAAACTCGTTTCCTGACAGATCAATTCATGCTCAACAACAGATACAACCTAGCATGGCACTACAAGCTTAACAACAAGAATCACAACGCATGCCGGAAAGAACAAACCTAGCATGGTATTAACATGTAGAAACAGGAAACAATACATGCTAGCAGGAAATAGAACAACATACAATTCTATCAACTAACATGCTTGTAAACAGTAAACAAGAATGCAATCAATGTATGAATCGCAGGGTCTACACAACCCCTTTAAGAAATCCTTACCTGAAAACTGGAAAAGACAACAATAGATAAATGCTCCTCGAGCTACAGAACCAACACAGAACAACCTAGGCAAACAATTAACAGGCACACAAACAATTAAAACTAGCAGCTACACAAAACTAGGCCAACCACATAACACGAGGGCTCAGGAACTTTACTCCAAAACTGAGAAGAACAAGCTCGGAAGCAAGGCCTCGACGAAGGTGAAGGAAAATCCTCATGGCTGGGCGAGGCAGAGCAAAGGCGGGTAGGGCGTGGCTGCGGGCTGGACAGCAAAATTGTGCTGCTGGACTTGGTGAGCTACTGGCAAGGCTCCTCGATGGCGGCCCGGAGCGGTAACGATGCAGGCGTGCGTGAACTTGCGGGGTGTGGCAGATCAACGCTGCAATCCGCGAGGGCATCTCGGCTGAGAGCGAACAACAAGTAGGTGATCGCGTGGGCGATTGGGAGTTGGTGCGTGCAGCGACTCGGCTAGGGTTGCAATTGCGAGCGTGCATGAGCTGGTGATCACTACAGAAGCTCTTGGCGATGAGCTTGGCGATCTCGAGTAGCTGTACGGCGATGGTGATATGTGAGGCTACGATCGGGATCGTGGGCGTGCGATCTATGGTTCGGCAGTGCTGCGGCTAGGTGAGGCTCGGCGTGGGCGAGGGGCTACGTGCGACGCAAGGGTTGCTCGGAAGGTGAGGAGATCGGTGAGGGAATGGGGTACGATGGATCTCGGCGACAAGGGGAAAAGCTTCAGCTAGAGCTTGTGAGTCTTGACAAAAGAGGAAGAAGAAGGAGAAGAGAAGAGGAGAAAAGAATCGATCCAGGAGCGGCACCCAAAGGTGGAACCGTCTCCACCCTCTCTTGGCAAGTTAACAACTAGGGCCAAAGGTGGTCTGACGGTCGAATTCGTGCTGGATATCTAGGCCTCTGCTCCCGGGCAACCCATATTACAGAATATAGTCTTCATGCTAGCTAACCACTTTGCAACATCTTTCGGATCCTCATACTTGGCATCAAACTCCCAGGGATTCATTTTTGGAACTCCTTGATCCACTTCTCAACTTCCACAGCTCCACTTCCCAACTTCCCCAACTTCATCTCTGACTACTGGTCCAGCCACTGGGCAAGAGGCACAATCAGGGCAGGTGGGGACGGAGATGCTGCTGCAGGCATTCCCTGCTATTGAAACATCTCTGCAAATTGTGCGAACTGCGCTTCTGTCTCAGCTCTCTGTGTAGCAAGCATGGTCAAAACCATATCCTGAAAAGCTGCAGTCTAAACCCCTCCGGCAGTTGGTGGAGGTGTCTGACTCGTCGACTGCTGCTGCTAAACTTCGGGTCCAGTAGAGGACGAAGGCATATTCGTCATTACTGTGGTTGCTATGTGGCCATCAGTTGTCGCTGCTATGTTTGCCTGAAGTTGTCGATCTCGACATGACTCACGATATGAACCTAAAAATCACAACATGTTAGTCCATGCATAGGACTAACCATACAAGCAAACCACAAAAAATACGTAAGCTAGACACTAAGTGCATTAACAAAACCCTTATAAAACCCGACATACTTGACAGTCGCTGGAATGCTGAATATCATGGGGAAAAACTACAACCTACTATGTAGGTCAGTCTATAGAATCTATGACTCTGTGCTCTGATATCAAATGTAAGAATCCGTAATTTTAAACTATATTTCCTACATCATGCTGACTCAAAAATAGTTACAAATATGCGTAATTCAAATTTCAAACCTCAAATAACTGCTCATGTTGAATTTATTTCGAAAACTAAATAAATTGGAAGCCCTTGGCCAAGGTGTTTATTTAAACAACTGAAATAATTAAATAAATGAAATAGCAAGAAAGAGGCATCCATGTCAACAGTTAAACAATAATTTAAATAGAAAGTAACAGGAGTTTAAATGTTGTTATGCTAACAATGAAATAATGGAACTGACATCTACCCTATCAACTAAACACCGACGCAGCAAGCTTCACCCATGATCACTTCAACATCTCCCAGCTAACCGTCTCGATGATGTCCCTGATTATTTGGTGGAAAAACCACAGAAAGGGTGAGTATAAAAGAATACTCGGTAAGAACTCTCCAACAGGGGTACAATGCACAAGATGGAGTTTAACATGCTAGCAATACATGCTCAGTAAGAACCCCCCTCCCCTTTCTTTTATTATTTAATAAAAACATAAATGGGCCTCCTTATTTTCCAGCCCTTTTTATTATTACCATTTGTTGTTTTATTTTTATTTTTTTCTCTTCCAAAAATCAAATAAACTCTTTTTTTTTTTACAAACCTATTTACAAATCCCGGGGCGTTACACCTTACACTTGATCTTACTGGAATCGACATTTGAAAAGCTCTAGTTCCAGCCGCACATCAATTCTAGGCCTCTGAACACAATTTCTTACTCAACTCCAACCCACTAGCCTTGATTCCAAACCGACAAACAAGTTCTTGAACCTTATTCTTAAAGCCCGAGCTTGACTTAGCTTGAACGAGACACAAACACTTGAGCTTAGAATTCAACCACTATAACCGAGCTCTAGATCGAACTCAAATAATTATTTCGAAAACCCAACCTGCAAACCAAGCAACACACATGGTAACTATTCATAACAACTTTCAACCATGCCATGTAAAAATGAATTGGAAGCGTCATCTGCATCCCATTTCACTTGCTATAACAAGGGCCAAAGCTTCTTGTAGGCACTTGCTGAAACAATACTTTATCAGCTTCCAAAATTCCTATCTTTTGAATGCATAGCTGAATTCCTCATAAGGCCACACTCAAAAGGATTCCATCGAAGCATCTCTCTCAATTAAACTTCAAGAATCCAACCATAATAATTCTACCCAGCTTCACAACTTCTCAACAACGATTTCACACAAACATCTAACCACTACAAGCATGAAAACGAGACTTAAAGCTTCCATATTTCAACTAGAGTTCAAGCTCCGCAACAAAGAAGAACGAGAGGACGAAGAGGATATGGTTGTTGGCCATGCTCGACCAAGAACCCACCATTCAAACCCAATTCAAAATGAAATTGATACCTGGAGGTGAGGACAACAAAATACACAAACCGATCAACAATCTCTCCCAAGAAACCCCTCGAATCCTCAGCTACATCAGAAATAATCAACTCGACAAGAACTCGTAGCCCAAACCTGCTCTTTCTGCCTCGATTCAAACTTCTAATTCGAACGCAACTAGAAACATGCACCTAAAGCTCTTGATTCAACACTTGTTCAATCGGCCAGTAAGAAAACGAAAGGAAGAAATCCAATTCTCATACCTCAACGCCTGCTGCTGCACGAAGAAGGCTACACAAAATTCTCAACGGAGGAGAAGCGGGCCGATTGGAGATGATTGGTGTCGATTTGTATCGCAAAGTAGAAGAAACGGAACGGATTTTTGAAGGGGAGGGGGAAGTCGTGCTTTTTGTTGAACGTGAAGGTGTTAGGGAAATCTTCGGGTTCCATCTTTAAGTATTTGCAAAGCAGCCCCTTCAGATTTCCATCATTATGAAATTAAACTCGTGCCTATAGTTTAATTGGCCCACAAGCTTATCAAATAAGCACTAAGAGCTGAAATGGTTTGATCATTAACTATCTTAAAAGAGATCTAGGTTTGAGTGTTGACTGAGATAAAGATTAAAATATTTCTTTTTTTTGTTTAACCACACATTTGACCTTTTAATGAATTTAATAATTACAAGGAATTCACTTTAAGGGGTTTTAGTCAATTAAAACTTCGTTTAGACCCCTTTTAGGCTGTTTGTCACAGCAACCATCACCATAAAAAAAACGTACTAAACACATTGAGAGCATTGTAATTTTGTCCTTAAAAGAATCAAACAAGATCTCTTACAGTTATTCTCTATTCGAGCTACATCACAGTTGGTCAACAAGATTTTAAAATCATTATTTGCAGTCGTTCTACGTGATTTTGCATTCAAAATGAGAATTGTCAATGCTTTCTGAAATTCTTCTTAAAGGGGGATATCTGATATTTGTACTTTGTACTTGTTCGGTAGTTAACAAGTAGCTAGTTTACCTTAGTTCTAGATTATAGATGGTGGTTGAATGCACCTTCCTGCTATGAATTCTCAATTGTATTTAAGAGGAATTAATGATGAATAAAACTCATACTTTCTTGTCTATACTTGATAATTGTAAAAGTTTGCACCCTAAACATCATTTATTATAATCGATGTTATGATAACCTACATCTCAATTAATCGTTTATCATAATATATATAATAATAATTTTCTATTCAATTTCCATCGTTTATAATAAATTTTCATTTATTAGAGTCGATCGTTTATAATAACATATGACTTATAATAATCCAATCAATATCTCAAATATGGCTGCCACAAAAGCGTTAGATTCATCTTTCCTTACTATCTATATCATTTTTTAATACTGAAAGACATTTTTTTTCTTCTCTTTTGTCTATTTATAATTAATTTTGGGTAGATATTTTGTCTCAACTAGATTCTAATAATTTGCACGTTTGAAAAAAACGAAAGTTAAAAGAAACTATTTTTGTTTACTAATTTTTTGCTTTTGTGAGAGCAGGACGATGAAGTAGCAACGATATGGTTGAACGACCAATCTGTGAGAGTTGCCATTCACGCTGAGCCAGTACATCTTTTATAACCCTATCATTTAATTATATTTAATTACCATTTAAAAACTTTAATGTTAATTATAATTGTTTTTTTTTTTTATTTGTAATTTAAAAAAAAAAAGGAAAGTGTGGCAGGTTCATGGGAGTTATGTAATCATAGAATAATGTACCGTCACGACGCCGGAAGTATGATTCCTTATCATACCAACCTTACTTCTAAGGG
Source organism: Sechiopsis laciniata (assembly GCA_037833695.1). NCBI lineage: Eukaryota > Viridiplantae > Streptophyta > Magnoliopsida > Cucurbitales > Cucurbitaceae > Sechiopsis > Sechiopsis laciniata. The sequence goes on along the minus strand of JBBMKA010042721.1, from coordinate 9,939 downwards.
TTATAGAGCCCTTATTTTCAGGTCAGTTTTTCCCTGTTTTTTTTTTTTTAAATTTTTAAATTTTTTATATTATTAACTTTCTGTTTATTTAATTTCCACTAAACAACAAAATTCATAAGTTATTGTTTACTAAGACATCCTCCGATAATCAATCATTTTTAATTTTAAAAATTAAACTTATAAATCTATTATTTTTTTGAGATATTATAAATATAATTCTTATTTATAAATACTTTTGTTTTATTATTCATTTTATTCAACATATATTTTAAAAATCAATCCATATTTAAGAAAATAAAATAGTAGTTTTTATAAATTTATTTTTATTTATGAAAGTTAGTTTAGAATTCAAATATTTTCTTAAAGAAATAAAAATCGCCAAGAAAAATAGTAGCTTAGCGACATCTACTAGGACGAATGGTAGAAGAGAGTAGAGGACCATAGCCTCGCAAAATTTGTCTTATCATTTTTTTAACAACTTTTTATGGACAAAATCATCATTATTATGACCCTGATCCCACATCATTTTGATCTCTTTAAGCATATTAACGTATTTTCATGATTAAAAGGTCATCAGTTTAAATTTCCTTCTCTCTATTGTTATTAATCTTAGAAAGAAAAAAAAGCCTATCACTGTAGTGAAATCAAAAGAAAATAAATTTGACTTCTTGCATTTACATTTAGCTTACAATTTCTAACATGTTCATCTCTTAAAAAAATTTATATTTCTTCGGGTCTCTAACCAAAAAATATGGAATGAAGCTGTCATAATATAATTATAGAATAATTGTTGCTTTCAAATTTTAATTAGATACATCATTATTTTTTTTTTTTGAAACAAACGAAATAGATACATCATTTATATTTTATTATTGTTGGGTTATCTTCTTATTCGAAAATCGACCTATCTCTAATAATTATTTAAACAGTATTTATTTTTGGTATTAGTTAATTTTTTTTTTTTTTTTTTTTTTCATTATGACTAACAGTGGAGATCATGATATGTGTGTGCCATACACTGGAAGCCAAGCATGGACTTCTTCACTTGGCTACAAAATTGTTGACAAATGGAGACCATGGCTCTCCAATGCCCAAGTTGCAGGGTAATTATTTTTTAATTCATCATATTTCATTTCCATTCATAAGAAAAAAGTTCATAACTTTTTTTAGTTATTTTGTTCTCTAAACTTGTTTATATTAAGTTCTATAAACTTTTGAGTAGTGTACAATTCTAGTTCATAAATTAGGTCCATTTGGGGCCATGTCATAAATACTTTCAAATTACTTAACACAAACATGATTTTAACATGTATTTTGTGTATTAATTTAATTAGGTAAGGTGTTAATATAGTTAAGTATTTGTAAACTATATATATATGTACAATATAGTTAAGTATTTGGAAACTATATATATTTATGTATATATATATATGTATATATATATGTATGTATATGTCGTAAGTCTAGTTTTTGTGTCAACAAAAGTTAAACTCAACTCGCATGTATGATCATAATAATAAGAGGATATGGGTTCGATTAATCTCTTAATTAAAATGTTGTTGAATTAATAAAATTTTACTTTTTTGTAATTTTTTAATGATAAAAGGGAAAGCAAAAAAACAAGATGATGCATAGATTAAAGGGGAAAATATATTTAAAAATTGAAATATCAAAACAAAATTTTGAAATTTTAGGGTAGGGTTGAAAAATAAAAGTTTAGAGATGAAAAGTAAAATTATACTTCTTCATTGACAAATCAAGCATTTGTTCTCTTTGCTGTTTAAAGGTATGTACAGGAATATGAGCACAATCTAACTTTCCTCACCATAAAGGTATGTTTTCTTTTCAAATTAATATGCTCTAGAAGTTATCAGTTTTTGTATTGTTTATATTATTTTCTTGTTTATTAATTTTTTCTTCTTTGCTTCAAAAAAAAAAAAAAAAAAAAAACTTCTTATAAGGAGTATTTATTTATATTTTAAGTAATGTACATGTAGGGAGCTGGACATACTGTACCAGAGTATAAGCCTAAAGAAGCATTAAAATTCTATAGTCGATGGTTAGAAGGAAATTCAATATAATCGACACATTGTAATATTTTCCGATTTGAAAAATGATATCCAATCATTATATTTTCCTTGTTGGATCTAAAATTATGTATCGCTTGATATCATCAAAGGAGATTTCTCTTTCAAATCCATGAATAAAATATTTTGTGTAATGTTAATTCGATATCCTTATTATAATTATAAAACAATAACTAAAAAAATCATAGAACCAAATTCTTTAAGATAAGCTTTTCTTAAAAAGTAAAATATTATGAGATAAATTTATATCATATTTTTTTCCCTGAATTAAAAATACTTTGGAAATAAGCTGAAAAAGTTTTATTTTATTTTATTTTTTGAAATTTCAAACTTAACATTAATAATAATGATAGAAAAACATACAAAACCACTCTCAAAATAGTATGAGCCAATAAGAAAAAAAAAATCCCAATAACTAATTTGATTTCGGTCCACAGCTCTGAATCGAAATAGACGATACATAAAAAAGTTAAAAAAGAATAAAATTTCGAAAGGATCAAAATAACCGTGCGAGTTTGTCTTCTTATATTTGAGATTGAAAGAGCCCAACTCAAACAAATCAATGCCGCAATGGTTGATTTTTGAAGAAGATTGGGAATTAATTCAACACATATGAGACATACTGACATGCAAGTAACCACCAAAAAATAAGAAGAGGTCTCCAACACCGTAGAGGAATGAAGACGCCATTAAGGATAAAAATCGTTCGACCCAATAATAGAGAAACTTTTATCAATAAACTTTTCTTAAAAAAAGATAATAACATAACCAAGACAAACTAAAATGACTAACAAACACTTATCACCAACGGTATTGGAATTAAATGAATTATCACATTGGGGCCAAGGTTGACCCCAAAAAGGTACAAAGACCACATTCACGTGCACGAAAGCAATCAGCTATATTTTTCAATTTCTTGTCCACTAAATTCATATCCATGTTGGGCTCCATAAAAATATCTATATTTTTAAATTGTCCCCTTCACCTCCATCCCTGACCATCGCATTGCAACTTTACCACCGACGCACACGGTGCCTTCTACCTCCATTTTCGAATGATCGACTTTCTTCCCCTCACTATCTTCCAACCATCTCATGTCGTAGAGGATTAATAATCATGATATAAAATCTACCAATCTCAAGCACACATCTTAATTTACTACCCAACTCAGTGGGAATGTCATCATCCATGCACACAGAACAATGGCAAACTAAACATTTTTGGACCCAAAATTTTGCACACAAAAACAAACTTCTCTTTTCCATAACAGATCTAAATTTGAAGAGCAATTTCCCTCCCACACACTCACTACCAATATCTTCATGACCTAATTTCCATACAAGAACGCAGAGAGAATACCTTTCGGGATTGATTTTGCAATGGGCTGCAAGTCAGAAATTTGTTGACTTTTCATTTATTGGAGATTGACTCAATTAATTGTTATGATTGTTTACACGAATAGAGCAGTGTCGCAACTAAAAGAGATTGAAAATAACAATAAAATGATGAAGAAGAGAAAGATCGACACAATGATTTTATGTGGAAAACTCCTAAATAAATTAGGGTAAAAACCACGGACAATGATAGAAGAACTTTATTACAAAAATAGAAGTTACAACTTTGTCTCTTACAAAGTACAACAACTTTCATTACAAGGAGAAACACTCTATTTTTGTCTCACAACCTCAATTATTTTAGATGTGGGATGTCTTGGATGATTTTGGGATCACTTATTTTTACTACTCATAAACTTGGGCTGCAAGTATCATCCAATGGTTCACATTATTCTTTGGTGTCCAAGTAAATTATGTGGCTATGATTTTGCCACAACTTCACCTTGGATAAGTATGAGTATATATTTCTTGACAAAATAAGTTCTAGAATTTCCTTGACCATCTAGCATAAATGGATGGGTTCTAGAGTTTGGATTTGATCTTCTTTTGGGCCTAAATTCATTTTTGGGTCATAATACTTAACATTAATAAATAAAAATTGAGGGCACGACATAAAACTTATTAATTTTGTTTTGTTTATTTTTTATTTTTAGTTTAAATTGGGGAGAATGACCATAAATTCTACATAGATGGTATTATTACTTAAAACACTATGAGAATCAAAGATCGATTTTTAGAATTGATCCTACAAAACTCTTTAGTTTTGTTAAAACTTCAAACTATTAGTTTTAACCAAAATGATTAATGGCGTATTAATTTAGTTGATGGGTGGTAAACTAGTTCAACTTTTTTTTTTTTTTTTTGAGAATTGTAAAATAGTTCAACTTCAACCTCAAATCCCAATGCTAACTCCCTTATTTTTTGTTTTATTCTACATTATTAGGGGTAGAAGACTTACATCTATATAATAAACTCTTAATTATCAGTTCTCATATCATTTCGGTTAGACTCAATTCTTTTGGTGCGTTTGAGATACCGATTGAATTATTATAAACGATATATGTTATTATATCATGTCAGTTGAATTCAATTTTTTTTTGGAATACATGTTGTTATTAACATAAGCTATGTTATAGACGATGTTTAAGATGAAAGTCATCTTACATTTTTTTTAAATAAATTAGATTTAGATTAAAACATTTACAATTAATTAACAAATTAATTTTTTAAACTTATAATTAATATTAAACATAATAAGAATAAATCAACATTTATCTTTTCAACAAATGAATTTTTACTGTACATTAATACAGTTTTATTAAATTTTTTTTCCCATTGTATAATTTTATTAGTATAGTCATGTCCTAAGAAATAATTAAGTATGTCATTACTAGCAAGAGATTATTGTGGTGTAATGGATCAATCCTCCCATATCCCCAAATGCTTAATTCCTTTTCGACAGAAATGATACTTTTTAAAGTTAGAAACTTAATGCAAAGTTAAAATTTTATAGTACCAAATTTATAATCTAGTGATCAGTTTTTTTTTTTTTTTTTTTTTTAAAGCAATAATCAACCCGATTCAATTTCAAACTATATGAACTGATATCAATATGTATCTCACTATTTGTTACATAAAATTCTTGATAGTCAACGGTATATTAGTAATAATTATAAGGCTAAATTATCAAAAGAACCCGTTAACTATCACATTTGTGTTAAACTTATTCTTGAACTTTAAAAAGTTTCAAAAGTATCCATAAATTTTACAAAACGTTTAAAAAAATGTCATTACGGTTAATTTTGGGTTTTGATAGAAACCGTTAAAGTGTGGTTTCAAAAATACTCATAAACTTTAAAAAATATTCAAAAATATCTTTGATTTTAAAAATTATAAAATTTAATAATTTAGCTTCCCAAATATTTGAATTTAATGTGTCAAACTTTGACCGAGATGAACAAGAAATTCTTGATGACTCATAAAAGCTTTCAAATTGAGATTTGTTGTTAATTATTACATTAAGATTAACACTAGAATTTGTAGTTCATTTATAACCTTATAATTTATTTAAACTTCTGAGTTTCTAATTATTATCAAATGTAAATATAACATTAAATTTGAAAAATTTAAAGCACGTTATAGCAAACAATACAATCAATCATTAAATATGACTTTTTGATAGTTTATGTGTAACACCCTTAAAATCTGAATCTCACCATCTAATTCGAGAAACGCCTAACATAGCCCAACGAAACCATAAGCAAGTCTTGTCCCCTCATCTCGCACTAAACTACAAGGACAATGCAATAAAGTATAAAAATGCTAAGTAAGTAGCTTAACTGATCATTAAAACCACACATCCCCCACTTAAACTATTGTAGTTGTAACTAATAATTGCTTCCTTGCTACCCAAGACATCGGATCATATGGTCCTCTGATCTTAAACTCTGATTCCACACACTACTAAAATACAATGTTAAGCTTAAACTGTTGGGGATTGCAGACACTTTATGTTACTTGCAACATACCGAAGTAAAGGTACAAGCCCCTTACTCTCTCTACCATTCAGCTGATATTCTGAGATGAATCCCCTCACAACGCTATCTGGCGACCCCTTAGTCTCCCAAACGCATACTAATATCGAATGGTGGGCATGACCCTACAACATACCCAACATGATACCCATGTAACAATGCCAACCACCACCCTCAAATTAAGGGAGCAACCTCATACTGCACAGCGAGGGACAATGTCCCTGACTACGAAGGAAACTTGAGTACCTTCAAGTTCCCTTCTTTAACTTCCTGAATCCTTTCGTTACTTAGACCACCTAAGTCTCTCTTAATGATGACATCATTCTCGCACCTAAAATATACTCTCTAGCACCTAGACTCAAACATGTTTAGTGAATCCTTTCGTTTTTAGGTTTCCAGGGTTAGAGTCGCTTTTGGGAAGCTTGGAGGTCTTCTGGTTAAAAAGAGGAAAAAATGGGAAAAATAGTTTTAATTTCTCCCTCGCTAGGACTCGAAGCCTGGATCACTTGAAAACCCTATTTAAACATCATTTCTCCATTTTTTTCCAAACCCCTAGCCGCACCATTTCAATCTCTCCCTCTCAAAATTCTCCCCCGCCGAGCCGCCTTCACACTGGATTCTCCATCGCTGATCGCTGCTCTTCGACGTGCACAGCCCCCAACTCGCCTATTCGTTCACCCTTGCCGAGAGCAATAGCTGATTGCCAAGCCATGCCTCCGTCTCCCTTGCGCGTTCGCAGCCTTGCAATTCGCAGCATCGCGATCGCCTAGTTTTGCGCACCCTTCGCCGAGACGTTTCGTGCCACAGTGTCTTCGCGAGCAGCCGTTTGCCTCAGGTACATTTTGCTCGAAACCATTCTCGCTCCCCGTGGGTAATTATGTGGCCTGTTGTTAAGATTTGTTGACCTTGTGCTATTTGCAGCCTCGCGATCGCCATTCCTCTTCATCGATCGCCTTCGCATAACCCTTCGTCACATGCTCGAGTTTGCAGCCGAGACCACGCCCGTTCACTTATCCGAGCCGATCCACCGTGCCGCGTTCACCTTGGTCTTTGCTCTAGCGAATCCTTCGCCCTCAGCTTCGCCCTCACCAAGCCTCGCCTGCTCTTTTCCCGGCACGTCCGCAAGCAGCTTCACTTTCACTGAAGCCTTGCTGTCGAGCCTGTCTTCTCGGTTTAGGGATATTATTTTCCTGACTTTTGTGCCTTGGTTACCTTGTGTTGTTTAGCTGTTAGATATTAATTGTGTGCTTGTTAATTGCTATACCGAAGTTATTACACGTGTTGATATTCTGCAACTCAAGGAGCATTGTTTGCGTAGTCGTTCTGCTTGCTTTCCAGGTAAGGGTTTCCTTGCCGGGGTTGTGTGGACCCTGTGCTTTCATTGATAGTTTTCTGGTTGTGTGTTACCGTTTTCTAAACATGTTAGTGAATAGGTGTTTGAGCGATGTTCCTGTTACTGAACTTGTTAGTATATAGGCTTGCTTGTTTATTGCGTGACAATATACTTGATAATGGATCGGATTGTATGGCTCGTTTGATAGGATCTGGCATGTAGATTTATGTACCCTGGATTGCACTACTATGTTGCGGTGACTGTTTTATCTGTGATTGTGATATGCTGTATGTTATTGTGCAATGATATTAATGTTGATCACTGTTAGCTCTAGGGTGCTTCTTCTTAGCTAGATCTTGTTAGGTTGTCATCATCTAGAGGCTGATAGTGGACCAACGTATGTTTCCTCACTGGTTGAGCTGTGAGAACAAATTTCCTTATCCCCGCCAGCCAGGTGTGGAGTAGCTACCACCCCGACATAAGCCTAGTTTGTGGCCTGCTAGAGCGGGGTCCTTTCTTTGGTGCAAGCCTCCCTTGGGATGACCTTTAGCTTCAGGAGTTAGGTGTGATTCAGACTGCCATAGCATGGTGCTGAGGGCCTCCCACCTACTGTGGATCAGTGCTCACCTTTCCGAGTCTTAGACATGCGCACCTTGACCGACATAATTTGTGTAGGCCTACATTTATTCAGTTTGTAGGAGCATGCTGTGTGTCCGTATGTGCATTAGATGCTGGAGGAGAGCTCCCTCGGGCTAGTGTATCAGTATACCTTTCCTTACAGTTTAGAGCCCGACGCTTGGGTACTCTCCCAAGTGTCTAGGATCAGCATAGTGAGCTGGTCACCGTAGCCGAGAGTTAGAGACTCTTGAGACTCTAGGGGTTATATCGATAACCTATTTAGAGATCCACAGTGGATCATTAGCCAAGAGTTAGAGACTTTCGATGGTTTGAGCATGCTCTGATGTACTTGTGTTGAGACTGCCTTTGTGATGATGTTCTACTTGTATGCTAGGATGCTAGATGATGTGACTGCATACTGTACCCCAGTTGGGGATTCTTACTGAGTGTCTTTGTACTCACCCTTATTTCTGTGGTTTTTTTTCCACCAGGTAACTTGGGATAGCAACGGGGCGGCTAGAGGAGGAGCTGACTGATCATGGGAGTCAGCCACATAGTCTCTTTCATTTATTTTATGTTTTCAGCATGTTTAGACTATTTTGGAAGAACTATTTTAGTACTGTTTTCATATACTCTGGCCAGATCCTTTAAATTATATTGGTTTTATTAACGGTTTTTGGATTGCCATTTTCCTAACAAATGTTTAAGTTCTGTTGCTTGTCTTACTTATTGAATTTAATGGTTTTTAAATTCATGCATGCTAAGTAAGGACCGAGTTTAGGACCATTTTAGAGTCAGGTTCTTACAGTTGGTATCAAAGCTCAGAGTCATAGATTCTTGAGACTGACCTTTTGAGTTAGGTCGTAGTCCCCATGATCATCAGCACTCCAACAGCCGTCAGGTATGTCATAAGTTAATTTCTTTAAGGGTTTTGCTTACAGTACTTGCATCTAGCATACTTGTCTTGTTTTGTTGTTTGGTGTTGGTCCGAGCATGGACTGACTCAGTGTTGTTTGGGTGTAAATCGTGAGAGATGCCGATCATACGTAGTGGAGCTAGAACCTCAGCTGCCGCCAATAGAGATGGCAGCGTCGTACCAGATATTGATGAGACGTCGTCTTGAGCTATTCCAACAGTCAGGCCACCTTGGGTCCCGACTAGAGTCTTGCCTAGAGAAGGAGCAGAGTCTGTTCTGCCTCAAAGTGCCGATCCTTGAGTAAAGTTTGTTGTGGCCATGAGAGAGATGGTTACAAGCATGTTTGTGGAATAGAGAGCAGAGACTCAGGCATTTTTGGCAGCGCAGCAGGCAGAGACCCGAGTGTAGATGGCCTAGTTTGCCCAGTTATTCCAGCAAGCACAGCCAGCAGTTCATGTAGCGCTGCCTGGTGGCGCAGCAGTTCCTCCAGTAGAGTAGAGAGTGCCCCTATCCCAGCCAGCTCAGCAAGTACATGATATTGAGCCAGAGTTTCCCGAGGGTTCCGCCGAGGGTGGCAAGTGGCTAAAAGATTTTGTTAAGTGGAAACCCAGGGAGTTTGATGCGTCTAAAAACCTGGTAGCAGTTAAATGGTTGGCACATCTAGAGTACATCTTCTGAGTGATAGGTTGTCCAGATGTACAGAGATCGAGGTGTGCAGTACACGTTCTGACCGAGACAGCTGTTTGGTGGTGATAGTTTAAAGATGGGGCCAGACCTGAGGGGTCCTCACCAGCCACTTGGGAGTTCTTTAAGGATATCTATTTTGGGATCAGCTTTTGAGTTGATCATTTGGCCCAAGGTAAGAGACCTTCGAGGATATCTGTTGAGATCGGTTTTTGAGCTGATCATTAGGCTGGAAGTAAGAGACTTCCGATGACTCAGGAGTTGTATTGACAACTCATTCCAGGGATTTTGTGTTAGTAACTGTTTGCTTGTTTACTTGGATTGCTAGATGATGCGTTGTTTCGTACTGTACCCCGATTGGGGATTCTTACTG
>JBBMKA010042710.1:0-21254 GCA_037833695.1 Sechiopsis laciniata | reverse complement strand
AAAAGCAAAAAATATAAGAGTAATGTGTACCTGGAACAAAGATTTTTGCAACCTCCCTCAAGGAACCTATAGAAGTTGGGTCTTTCACCTGTTCTTTTGCAAGCTTCTCCAAAATCTAAAAATGAGTTTTATGATTTAAGGCTTCAATTTCTTCTATACTTTTTAAATATGAAGACTTGTTTTGTACCTTGAAATGTACCAAAAGCAAACAAAATCAATCCAGATTTTCTAAGTCCCTCCCTTGGTTGGAATGCACCCTTGTGAATAATACAAAAGAAATACATAGATAGACCCATTTGTTGAGAATGGGTGAACAAATTTTTTTAGAATAGGTCATGACATGTGGAGTGAACTTACCAAACAAGTCTCTTTCTTAGAACATAAGAAATAGAAACGAGAAACACGAAATATGAGCGTTACCAAATGGGCCATAAGTAAACAAACTAACAAAAAGTTATCATAACCTTTTAATTAATACTTGATCCTAATAAATCTCCAAATCATTTAAAATCTAAAATAATGGTAGAGAAATTTGGATTTGTTCATCTATCTTAGAATCGATACAAATACTTATTGAACATGGCATTATATGTCTCACAAAAAAAGATCTCAATTTAGAAAGTCTATTTGTCCTCCAGCATCGTTAAACTTGTAAACAACACCAAAACCTAGTTGACAACAAAGCAAACAATATTTTACCACTCGTTGTGACATATAGCCAGAGAGAAATTGGAAGAAGAAAAAAACCTGATACTCTCCCCATCTTCCATAGCCAATATGCACAAAATCTACAAAAAATCATCACCAAAATTGGAGCCCTTTACCCACATCATCACCATCACTAGTTAGCAACAAAATAATGATCTAAAGAAAAATGGAATACGAATTTCTAAAGAGAGAAATGACATCCTTGCAATCTTACCATGGATTCCCTTTCGAATGCATTGACGTCGTTCCTTGAGTTCATACCACCATGTTTCCTACAAACATACAACCAATATTTAAAAATAATAAACTTAGTGCAATAAGAATAAATTCCATTTTCTTTAGCCACAAATTCGAGTAAATTCAAACCTTATACACTAGAGCAAGGGACATATTTGAGAATTATTACTTTGAAGAAAAACCAAGAATGAATATTATGTGTTCAAATAGATATAAATTCCCAAAGAAATCTCAAAGTACATGCAAAATTAAATCGTATTTCTCTAAGTAGAAATAAATTTAGGACAGCTATAAAAAAAAAAGACCTATCACTTGAATATCTAAGATACAAAACAATGACAATGCCTAAAAGGAACCGAATATCTAATCTTCAAGTAACATTTCTATAAAAAAAAATGATTAAAAAATAGAGTAGTAAAATCTAAAGGATATATACTATAATCCATCCTCATTGATGGTGAGTCTCTAATGTTTTTGTTCTTAACTAAAGACCTGAACAGTAATCCGGTTACAATCTGAAACATGAACAAACCAAACAAAAAGAAATTTTCAAAGTTCATATAGAAAAAAAAAAAAAAAAAGAAGAAAAAACTCAGAAGTAATGTTCAATAATAATGAATCTCATCTCTCAATTAAAAAATAGAAACAATATGTAGTAAACAAAGAAGAAGATGCATCAGTAACACTTGAACATAAATCTCTATTCAATAACAATCCAACAACAACTCGAGATCACAAAAAAGCAAGAAACCCAAAAATAAATCACAACCCAATTCTAAAAATGTGCATCAACATTTCCAAGTCAAAGAACCCTGCATTGATAAAAGTACTAAACAATAAAAACAAAATTAAAAAGAAAAAGGGTTAGCTCATACCACATTTTTTCTCTCAGCAAAAAAATAAAGAGGTGAAAATCGAAAAGGATGAGAGGATTTAGGGAAGAAAATAAAAAATTTGGGGATGATAGCGAGTTAGGGCAGGACCAATTTTTAATTGACTTAAAATCATTATATTATGCTTTTTCTTTCTTTCTATTTATTTAAATCTTAAAGAAATAGGCAGTAGAACACCATCTAGTACACGCTTGGATTGAACTCCAAACTCATAAATATATCCACATAGGATTTACCAATTGTGACATCTTGCACTTGTTCCCTTCGCACCTGTAGCTTCTCAATCTCATAGTAAGTCGAACGCCCTGCTTTATTAGCACAATATTTAAGTTATTTACAACCAAAATCTTTAGCAGCTATAAGAAACATGTCATACATATTAACAAGAAACAACTAAAAGCTTCGCACCTATTACCTGTACACAAAGTCTAAAATTCAAAGGTCAATTACACAACTACACATTTACTAAATCCTAGACCGCAACTCAAAAAGGAGCCTTGGCTTCTCTGATTTCCTACCGCCTCGCCGTTGTTCGACATGAGATACCTAAATACAGTTATTGGAGAAAAACTCAAACATCAAAAATTGAAATAATTTACCACAAAGACATCAGTCGTCATCTATTAAAGATATTTACAACGTACATTCACCAAACTCTTACTACCCCTTCAGGAATTAACCTTTCGTACCATCCAACAACAACCTACTCTATTTCAAAATAGGAATAACAATTCACAAACCCAATTTAAATAACTTCTCAAACTCACCTACCTGCCAGCAATTTTCCATAACATTTACTTCACAAGGTTCACACACATGCATATTTATTAAACCCGAAAGCAATCCCTACATAATGATAAGGCCTCCTTTAACCATTCAACAACAATTTAGTACATTTATAATTTAGTACCCATAGTTATACTTAACTCCAGTCACACCTTCATTCACAATTTGGCCTCATTTCCTCTTGCCATTTAAGGAGAAATATTGCAATTACGTTAGTACCCATAGTTATACTCAACTCCAGCCACACATTCCTTCACACTTTGACCCCATTTTCTGCTACTATTTAAGAAAAATATTGCAATTAAGTAACGCACAAAGAGGCCTACAACACGATTAAAGAGCCTCACATGGTGATAGAATGATTCCCCGCGATTTAATTCAAGTCCCGTCTCTCCCAAGCCACCTAAGCACACAAGAACAACATTTCATCATGTTCGTACTTTTGCATTCCTTCGCCAGCAAAAATAAATAATTTTCTTAATAAACTCTAACCAAAATTTAGATCAAACGAGAAAGAAACCTCAAATCCTTAACTTATTCCTCACCTTCCACCGAAATAGGCACCCCTTTGAACTCCTTGTTCCTTTCTCAGCCAAACCATCCCTGCAAAATGAGTTTCACATCAACATCTCTTTCCCATTTATTCCCCACCGACGAGCAAAGAGAGAGATAGAGAGTCGGACACCTACCTTTCTGAAATTCAGCCTCCATCTCGCGTCGGTAGCCTCTAACATCCCCCTCCAAACGTTGTCTTCGACGTCGCACCGATTTCCCCCTCATTCTCCGAAGCTTCTCGTCCGTTCTCAACCTTGATGTCTCTCTGTTTTCCTTTCGCACACCCTACATGTCACACATATATCACATTTTTACATTTTTTTTGTTTTATTTTAAAATAACCAAACAGAAAATACAATTTTGATACTTAAAAATATTTATTTTCTATGACAATTTACATGATTTTATGAAAAATTAAAAGGTTAGTCACTAAATGTAAAAATTTCCATGACAATTATTGAAATGTCATTACAACATTTTTGTGACAATTTTTGAAACATCAATAATTGTCATCAAATGTAAATAACCTCAAAATCATCTTTCTTCTATAAAAATATGTGTTTAAAGATATTTTATGACAGTTTTTAAAATTTTCTAATTTTTGGAGTAAAATTAACTGTCATGGAATGTCAAAATAAACATCACGTTTTGTTTTGAATTTTTTAGTATTTTACTATTTATTCTTGATTTTTTCATACTTTTTTAAAAACAAAAAAAAAAAATATATGTTTTTAAAAGCTACTTTTTTTAGTTTTTAAAATTTCTTTAATATTTTAAAAACATTTTAAAATTAAAAAAAAAAAAAACAAAATGGTTATCAAACAAACCTGTTTTCAAAAAAGTAAAAACAAAAATAGAAAACAAAAAACGAGATGGCTATCAACCAGGGCTTAAATATTCATAATATTCCCCCTTAGATATTCATTGTGCATAAAAAAAATTGTCTCATTAAAAACCTTGCTAGGAAAACCTAATGGGAAAAAACCTTAGTCAAGGGAAAAAGAGTAAAGTGTTTCACCACACCTCATGGAAACATCACTTGAGATAATTGAGCCGTCGCATTCCAATGTTGTGCACCAACTTCTCGAATGTTGCAATAGGTAATACTTTTGTAAATAAATCAGCCAAATTATCCTTTGAAGAGATTTGTTTTTTTTTTTTTTAGATCAAATAAGTTCTTTAGATAATGTAAAAAAACCAACAAAGGAAAATAAAAAATGGAGAACAAGAAACCCCTATAAAAACTTCGACATTGGTCCACAACTAGAACCAAGACTAAATAAAAGAGGAAAAGCTATAAAGCCAGAAACTTCAAAAGATCTGAGATACCTTTCAAACCGACCTTTTTATGTAAAGGAATGATTGATCCCAAGTAAAAGGCTAGCAACAAATATTCAATACTACATTTGTTGATGTTAAAAGAGATCTAGGGGTTAGACCTATCGACATGTTTACTAATGAGCAAGAACTAACCAAAAAATGAGTGAAGAGCTTCCGAACCGTAGAGGAACGAAGACTCTTTCTAAGGAAACGCTCAACTATCGCTATTTTAGAAATTGCTTTGTCAATCAGCTTTTTCTCTGACCACAATAACTGAAAGACACAATAGACTAAGACTTTTGCAATAAAATTAAAGAAAAGCATTAAAATAGTCCTTGAAAGTGAAGACACTTCCAAATTATTTCTAATTGTCCAAGAGTTACCCAGCTTTCGAACAATCCACTTTAAGATTTTCATGATGAATGGCACCCCTAATAAATAGGGTGCACCGCTGTTGATCAAGAAGCACATTCAATATTTTCTTAGTGAATTTGGAGCAATTGGTTGTTATCTCATGATTGAACTTTTTCATAATGATTCCAAGAATCTCGGAACTATCCATATAATCCATGAAGAGATTTATTGAACACTGATGTTGCCACTTTCTTTAAGGTCATGGGTGTAAAAGAGCTTTGGTGAAATATGTTTCGTTCAATCTCCTTTTATGTACCCTCCTTTGATTTGTGCTATGCATGGTCTATTGTCCTTGTATATAGTCGTTGGACGTTCTTTGGTACAAATCAATCTACATTTTTCACGAATATGTTGACTCATTGATCTCAGCTATACACATTCTCGACTAGGCTCATGTATAGCAAGAACTTCACTATGATTTGAAGAGGTTGCTGTAATGATCTTCTTTACCGATTTCCATGATATAGTAGTTCCTCCGCATGCAAATAAATAGTCAGTTTGAGACTTAGCTTTGTGAGGATCAGACAAATATCCTGCTTCTACATAGCCAACTAGATCAAAATTCGATTGGTTAGAATAAAACAAACTCATATCAGTCCTCAAAGATAATGGAGTACATTGTAGGAACCTGACTCTAAAACAATCCTAAAACAGTTCTTACACAGCATGCATGAATTTAAAACCAATACAATTTAAAACATCCACAGCTCAAAATAAAACCATAAATAAACCTGCAAGTTCAATCCAGAAATAGTTTCTCATTCAAAACGGTAGTCCAAAACAGTGAGCCTTTGGCCAGAGATTTATTAAAACATATTCAAAACCGAAACTCCGTTCTTGACTACATGCTCAACAAAGGTAATAAAATGCTAAGACTGGACATCGGACTCCCATGATCCATCAGCTCTTCCTCTAGCCGTCCAGGTGCTATCCCAAGTTACCTGGTGGAAAAACCACCGAAATAAGGGTGAGTACAAAGACACTCAGTAAGAATCCTCAGCCGGGGTACAGTACGGAAGTCACATCATCTAGCATCCTAGCATACAAGCACGCCAAACAAACAAGCAGGCTATCTCATAACATGTCCAGCAAAAATATTCTCAAACCTCGAGGTCTCTAACTCTCGGATAAGGGATCCACTGTGGATCTCAGAATGAGTTATTAACACAACTCTAGAATCTCGAGAGTCTCAAACTCTCGGCTAAGGTGATTAGCTCCCTATGCTGATCCTGGACACTTGGGAGAGTACCCAAGTGTCGGGTTCTAAACGGAACGAAAAGGTGTACTAGAATACTAGCCCGAGGGAACTCTCCTCCCAATATCTAATGCACATATGCGCACACCGCATGCTACTGCAAACAGGATAAAATGTAGGCCTACACAAACTATGCTGGTCCAGGTACGCATGCCTAAGACTCGGAAAAGTGTCCACTGATCCATAGTAGGTGGGAGGCCCTCGGCACCATACTGTGGTAGCCTATTCACACCAACGCCTGAAGCTAAGGTTGTCCAAGGTAGGCTTTCACCAAGGAAAGAATCCCGCTCTAGCAGGCCACAGACTAGGCTTATGCCGAGGTGGTAGCTACTCCACGTCTGGCTGCCGGGGGTGAGGAATCTGCCCTCACAAACCCGACTGGTGGGGACACATACGTTGGTCCACTCTCAGCCTCTGGATGATGACAACCTAACAGGATCTAGCTAAGAAGAATGCACTCTATAGCTAACAGAGTTCCATCAACCACATTGCACAATAAACATTTAGAATATGAATAGTCATAAATACATAACAGCCACTGCAACAGAATAGTACAATCCAGGGTACAACATTCTACATGCCAGGTCCTATCAGACAAGTCACAACAATCCTATCCACTAGCACATGCTCATACAACAGTAATAAACAAGCAAGGACCTATCCACTAGCACATGCTCAAATGACAGTAAACCTGCAAATAAGAACCTATCCACTAACACCAGTTCATCAAGCAGTACAAGCAACAAGAACCTATTCACTACGTGATCATTAAACAGTAACAATCAACCAAAATGCAATCAATGGCAAGCGCAGGGTCCACACAACCCCGACTAGAAATCTTTACCTGAATAAACGTAAACAGACAAACAAAAGCTATGCTCCTTGAGCTGCAGAACCAGCACGAATAAACAACCTAGGCATAGTAATAATAGGTAATAATTAACATCTAAACAGCTATACAAAACTAGGCATCCAAACGCACAAGACTCGGGAAAAGTTGTTACCCAAACTGAGAAGAACGGGCCCTCAAAAAGTAAGGGTCTTGGTGGGTACGGGCGAGCAGTAAAGGCGAGCAAGCTGGCGAGGCTCGCGACTGAGCATGTCTGTGTAGCCGAAGGCGAATAGGCTGCTCGGGCATACAAGTGTGCGGCTGGAAGCGAGGGCAATCAACACAATGATGGCAGAGTGTGCGGCTGTGATTGGTGCAGGCATGCTAGGCGGATCAAATCGACGCTACGATCCGCGAGGGTGTCTCGGCTGCGTGGCTGAGCGAAGTCGTGCAACCGGGGCTGCGAGCGAATGACGAGCAGACGATCGCGTGGGCGATCTATTAGACAGCGTTGCAACTGGGCATGACAAGGATGATCGCGACACCGGTGTGGCTACGCTTTGTAATCGACGATGAGCGGCTGGGCAGCGGTGCATGCGTGCGAAGGCGATGCGGGCGATGACTCGGCAACGCGAGATTGCATTGGACGGATTAGCGGGGCTGTGCAGCTCGGCGTGAGTGGAACGACGAGGATTGGTAATGCTCGGTGATCGATGAAAAAGGTGAAGGGAAGGAGAAGAGGAAGGATGCTCTGGCTTTTTGCGTGTTAAAATTAAACCACAAAATCCTTCTTTCCTTTTCTTTTAAGAAAATAACCTTTAAAATGTTATTCTATCCAAACCTTGCAAAAACAGCCTTATTGATCTGAAACCACAAAAACAGCGGAATTGAATAAAATGCAGAAACAACTCCGAAGCTCCATAAATTACTAAACCGACCCTAGGGATAAAATGACCAAAATGCCCCTGAAGGCTAAACTGCCCTAACGGCCCAATGAAACAACCGACTTAACTGGGAAACATACCTGGGGAACTGGAATGAAAACCTGGGCCATTACAATATTCCCTCCTTTTGTGACTTTCATCTCCGAAAGTCCTTAAGACTGAAACAACTCTGGATAATGCGTCCTCATCTCATCCTCCAACTCTCAGGTTGCTTCATCTGCTTTCTCACATCTCCACTATACCTTAACAAAATTGATCTCTCGGTTAAGCAAGGTCTTATGCTCCTGGGCTAGAATACATAGAGGCTTCTCCTCGATGTTCAAATACTCATTCAGCTCTAACGGCTTAAAATCAACGATGTAAGACGGACCGGTCACATACTGATGCAACATCAACATGTGGAAAACATTATGAACTCCTGCCAAGGACGGGGGCAAAGCCAAACGGTAAGCAACTGAACCGATCTGCTCAAGAATTTCAAAGGGGCCCACAAACCTGGGTCTCAACTTTTCACGCTTATCAAACCTCAAAACTCCACGCATCGATGCCACTTTCAGAAAAACATGCTGACCCACCTCAAACTCTAATTCTCTACGCCGAACATCAGCATAACTTTTCTGTCTACTTTGCGTTGTCAACATATGAGCCCAGATTTTTTGAACTGCATTGTTAGTCATCTGTAACAACTCGAGACCCAAAACCTGCCTGTCACCAACCTCTTCCCAGAACACTGGAGATCTACATCGCTTACCATACAAGGCCCCAAAAGGACCCATCTGAATCGTTGCCTAATAACTGTTTTTGTAAGCAAACTCCATCAAGTACAGATACTGGTCCCAACTGCCCAGAAAATCTAACACACAGGCTCGCAACATATCCTCTAAAATCTGGTTCACCCTCTCTGTCTGGCCATCTGACTGAGGATGAAACGAGGTACAGAAACTGCACTCTACGCCCAAACCTTTCTAGAGTGCCCTCAAGAAACGAGAAGTGAACCGAGAGTCCAGATCAGACACAATCTTCACTGGCACTCCATGGTACTGAATGATCTGCTCCAAGAAAAACTGTGCCCACTTGTAAGGACCCGACCTAAAAATGGTCCTAAACCTGGTCCTTACTCAGCATGCATGCATAAAAAGCATTTAAGATAAAGTATACAAATCAGAGTGCTTTGAAATTAAAACATTCCATCGTTAAAACAAAATAAGTTTCTGGCCAGTATTTGATTCAAACATTCATAAACAGTTTAAAGCACAATACGCAAAAATTCTCCTAAGGATTCCGTGTGCAACTACACGCTGAATAATCAAATAAGAACATAAAAATAGACAAAGTGGCACCGGCAGCTCCCATGATCATTCAGCTCCTTCTCTAGTCGTCCCGGTGTTGTCCCAAGTTACCTGGTGGAAAACCCACAGAAAATAAAGGTGAGTAAAAAGGTACTCAGTAAGAATCCCCAACCGGGGTACAGTACGAAACAACGCATCATCTAGCATCCAAGTATACAAGCAAACAGTTACCAACACAGAACCCTAGAACGAGATGTCCATAAATCTCCTGGGCCTTCAGAAGTCTCAAACTCCCGGCCAAGTTGTCAGCTCAATAGCTAACCCTAAATAGATAACCTCGAAGGTCTCTACCCTCGGCCTATGCAACAGCTCAATAGCTGGTCCTGACCAGCTCTCTAAACTAGTCTTAGGACATTCGGGAGAGTACCCGATGTCTGGCTCTAGACTTAGAAAGGAAGTGGTGTACTCATGAACATTAGCCTGAGGGAGCTCTCCACCCGGCGCCTAACGCGTGTGCGCGTACATCACATGCTGCTGCAAACTGCGTAAATGTGGGGGTCTAGAGACATACTACGCAAGCCCAAGTACGCATGCCTAAAGACTTGGAAGAGGTGCCACTAAATACCACCGACGCCTGAAGCTAAGAACCAGCCAAGGCAGGCTTACACTATTGGCAGGGTTCCGCTCTAGCAGGCCACAAACTAGGCTTATGCCGGTGTGGTAGCTACTCCACACCTGGCTGCTGGGGGTAAAGAATCTGTCCATACAGCCCGACCGGTTGGTCTACTCTCAGCCTCTAGAGGATGACAACCTAACAAGTTCTATCTAAGAATCCCAACCCTGTTTCTTATCATTCAAACGTGCTCAATAAAAAATAACCCAAGCATGGTACTACATGATTAAAACAAGAATCAAGCATGCTGGAAGAACAAACCTAGCATGGCATTAACATGTGAAAACAGGAGTCAAACATGCCAGTAGAACAGATCAGCATAAAGCTCCTATCACTAAACATGCTAGTAACAGTAAAACAAGTAAACAAGAATGCAATCAAAGAAGTCTCGCAGGGTCCACACAACCCTAGCAAGAAATCCTTACCTGGAAACAAGCTGAAATACATAACAGATAAAATGCTCCTTGAGTTGCAGAACGAACACGAAATAACCAATGAAAAAGATCGTAACAACAAGCACAAAATACTAATCAGCAGCTATCTAAAAGAAACCAGTTAAGTAAAAGCACAAGGCTCGAAAAGCTACCAAAAACTGAAAAAGATAGGCTCGGTAACAAGGTCTCGGTGACGGCGAAGGCGAAGCTCTCGGCAATGTGACAAGGCTTGGCAAAATGGACGAGGAACTACGAATCAGCGTGGACGAACGTCTCCCTATGGCGAAAGGCTCGCTGGAGCAAAATCTGAAACGAAGGCAGCACAACGTTCGGCACGGCCAAGCGTACGGTGAGAACTCGGCACTTGAGCGTTCGCGGACTCAACTGAAAAATGAACAGAGCGACAGATCTAGATATCAATCCACAGGAAAACCAACCAGAGAGCAAGAAGAGCTTCGTTAAACGTACCTGAAACAAATAGGCTAGCTGGCGATCCCGAACGAAGAGGATCTGATGAGCTGCGAGGTGGGAAGCTCGATCTGGGCTAGGCAAAGCTACTACAAGACTGGATCTGTGCGGCTGTGGCGAGGCGATTGGCAAAGGAGAAAGGAAGAGGTTGCCTAGGCTGGCGATCTCGGCTGCTGGTGCTCAAGCGAAAGCGAAAGGGTTTTGCAAAGGGGAAAGGGAAATGGTGATTTCGGCGATTGGGAGAAGAAGAGAGAAAGAGAGAAAATGAAATGGGTTTGGAGAAAAAAGTGAGAATGCAACTTCTCTTTAGGTTTTTAAAGTGTCGGTAAAAAGAGGAGGGCTCCACGGGATTGTGACACGTGTCCTCAGGCGGTTCTGACTTCGAGTTTTGGTGAAGTCACATTTTTCTTTCATTTTCCCTTTTTAACCAAAAGAGTCTCCAAACTCCTCAAACAGTGACACTAGCTCCAAAAACCTGAAACTGAAGGAAAACTCAAACTCAACAATTAACAGAAAGGTCTCGCAACCCTGGATTATTACTAGACTACCCCTAAAGGCAAAATTACCAAAATGCTCCTAGAGGCTCAAACTGCCCTAATGGCCCAACCGAACAACTGAAAAAGCAACTGGACATACCTGGAGAACTGGAAAGGAAAACTGGGCTGTTACAGTATTCCCTCCTTTTAAGACTTTCGTCCCTGAAAGTCCTAAGACTAAAACAACTCTGGGTAATGCATCCTCATATCGTCCTCTAACTCCCAAGTCGCTTCCTCTACTCTCTGATTTCTCCACTGAACCTTAACCAAGCTGATCTCCTAGTTACGCAACGTCTTGCGATCCTGGGCTAAAATCTGCACTGGCTTTTCCTCGAAGCTCAAATCCTCTTTCAGCTCTAACGGCTCAAAGTCAACTACATGCGAAGGATCTTCCACATAATGTCTTAACATAGAAACGTGAAAGACACTGTGCACTACTGCCAAAGACGGGGGCAAGGCCAAACGATAAGCCACTGAACCGATCCGCTCAAGGATCTCGAAAGGCCTTACAAACCTGGAAATGAACTTGCCCCGCATACCAAACCTCAAGACTCCACGCATCGGTGCTACTTTCAGAAACACATGCTAGCCGACCTCAAACTCTAAATCTCTACGCCGAACATCGACATAACTCTTCTGTCTGCCCTGTGCCGTCAACATATGAGCCCTGATCTTCTGTTCTGCGTCGTTAGTCATCTGTAACAGCTCGGGCCCCAAAACCTGTCTGTCACAAACCTCTTCCCAAAACACTGGAGATCTACACCGTTTACCATACAATGCCTCAAATGGAGCCATCTGAATCGTCGACTGATAACTGTTATATAGGCAAACTCCATCAGATACAAGTATTGATCCCAACTGCCTGGAAAGTCCAGAACACAGGCTCGCAACATATCCTCAAGAATCTTGTTCACCCTCTCTACCTGACCATCTGTCTTAGGGTGAAAAGCAGTACTGAAGCTGCACTCGATTCCCAAGCCCTTCTGGAGCACTCTCCAGAAGCGAGAAGTGAACCGAGAGTCATGATTTGAAATAATCCTCACCGGCACCCCATGGTACCGAATGATCTTATCCAAAAATAGCTGTGCCCACTACTTTACGGTATTGTTAACTCTACCGAGGATGAAGTGTGAACTCTTAGTCAGCCTGTCCACAACAACCCAGATCTGAGTAAACCCTCTCGGCGTCCTCGGAAACACAGAAATAAAATCCATCGAAATCTCTTCCCACTTCCACTGGGGCACACTCAACGGTTGCAACAAACCTGCTGGTTTCTGTCTGGGAGCCTTCACTTGCTAACAAGTAAGACACGGGCTAACAAACTCTACAATGTCTCACTTCATTCCCAGCCACCAGAACGTCTGCTTGAGATCCTAATACATCTTGGTACTTCTAGGGGGCCAAGTAAACGGGGAACTATGAGCCTCGGTAAGCAACTCGACTTGCAACTCAGAGTTAGCTGTAACATACAACCGACTTCTATACCTCAAATCTCCGTTTGGTGCTAAAACGAAGTAAAAATCTCCATCCTCTCGAACTCTCTCAATCAACCTGTTCAACTTGGGATCACTCAGCTGGCCATCAAAGATCCTCTGCTTAATCGACGGCTGAACTGTCAGCTGAGCTACCCTAGCGGTAACCTCTCCCAACAACATTGCAATATCGACTCTCTCGAACTCTTTCTGCAAATAAATCTGGGAACTCAACAAAGCTGCAGAGTGCGGCGTCTTCCTACTCAAAGCATTGCCCACAACATTGGCTTTTCCCGAGTGGTACAATATCTCACAATCGTAGTCCTTAACCAACTCGAGCCACCTCCTTTGTCTCATGTTTAACTCCTTTTGAGTGAATAAGTACTTAAGACTCTGGTGATCTATAAACATCTGAATCTTCTCACCATACAAGTAGTGCCTCCAAATCTTTAAAGCAAAAACCACAACTGCCAACTCCATGTCATGAGTCGAATAGTTCTTCTCGTAAGGCTTTAACTATTGGGAAGCATAGGCAATCACTTTCCCATGCTGCATCAGAACACAGCCCAAACCAAACTTGGAAGCATCACTATACACTACGAAACCACCTGTTCCCTCGGGAACTTACAACACTAGGGCAGACGTCAAACTGTGCTACAAACAAGCAAAACTCTCTTCGCAACTAGCATCTCAAGCGAAGTTAACACCCTTTCTAGTCAATCTGGTCAGAAGTGCTTCTTTAGCAGAAAAGTCCTTGACGAATCTCTGATAATAACCTGCCAAACCTAAAAAGCTACGAATCTCTACAACCGTAGTCGATCTAGCCCAAGAACTTACTGCCTCAATCTTTGCAGGGTCCACTACAATTCCATCTTTAGAAATAACATGTCCAAGGAAAGCCACTTGCTCTAAAAAAAATTCACACTTGGAGAACATAGCATACAACTGGTTTTCTCTCAGAGCTGTCAATACTTGTCTTAAGTGCGAAGCATGGTCCTCTCTCGTCTTTGAGTGAATCAAAATGTCATCTATGAACACAATGACAAAGCTGTCTAAGAATGCCTTGAACACCCTGTCCATCATGTCCATAAACTCTGCTGGGGCATTGGTCAGCCCGAAAGACATGACCACAAACTCATAATGACCATACCTTGATCTGAATACTATCTTTGGGATATCAGCATCCCGGATCCTCAACTGATGGTACCCAGACCTCAAGTCAATCTTGGAAAACACTGAAGCTCCCTAAAGCTGATCAAACAAGTCGTCTATGCGTGGCAAACGATACTTGTTCTTTATTGTGACCTTATTTAACTCCCGATAGTCTATACATAGGCGCATCAATCCGTCCTTTTTTTTACAAACAAAACTGGTGCTCCCCACGGGGACACACTCGGGCGGATGAATCCTCTGTCAAGCATCTCTTGCAACTGTACTTTGAGTTCTCGTAACTCAGCTGGCGCCATCCGATATGGAGCTTGGAGATAGGGAGAGTCCCTGGATCAAGCTCAATGGTAAAGTCCACCTCTCTCTACGGGGGTAAACCCAATAACTCCTCAGGGAAGACATCCGTGAACTCCTCCACTACCGGTACCTGGTCAATAGACAACAGGGTACTACTTTCACTGGACAACCTGGCTAAATAGCCCCAAGTTCCTTGAGCTAACAAACGACGGGCTTTCACTGCGGAAATCATCGGCTGACACACTTCGCTCTGGATACCGCGAAACTTGAGCTCTGTCTCTTGGGCAGTCTAAACACGACTTCCTTCTAGCGGTAATCTATCATTGCAAGGTTCTCAGCTAACCAATCCATACCAAGAAAACCACTCATAGGCAGCACTATGAGAGTAGCTACTAAAAGCTTTTTGGATATCTGTATCCGACCACTCTTTATTTTCTCACTGGCTAACATACTTACTCCCGAAGGAGTTGCAACACACGGCTCAAACTCTAAAGGTTCGAGTTCCAAACAAGCTTGTCTAACAAATGAATCAGATGCAAACGAGTGGGTCGAGCCAGAATCAAACAATATAAATGCATAGTGATCTAAGACAAGCAGCGTACCTGCAACTGCAGCATCAGTCCTTTCTGCCTCCTAGTGAGTCGTAGTAAAAACTCAGCCCTGCTACTGGGCCGGCCTGGCAACTGCTTCGTCCTAAGGGAAAAATATGGCCAAGTGCCCTTCCTTGCCACACCTGTAGCAAGCTCGAGGCGAAGCTCTATAAACTCTCAAGTGCGATTTGCCCCATCTGTTACACTGAGGAGGCTGCCTGACTATGCCCTGCTGGCGGTCCTGATGTCGCTGCTGGGGTCGTCGCTGATCCCGACTTCGAGACTGGCCCTGACGGCGATTCTGCTGACCACTTGAGCGGGAACCACTGGAAGACTCAAACTTCCTCTTCTTACCAGAGTATTGCTGAACAGACTGAGCTGGTGCATCTAGGGCTTACACCGGCGGGTACTTAGAATTATCAATGGTGGCCAACGCCACGGCTCTAGCATATGTCTCAGAAGCGAGTGCTCGCACATCTTGAGCAACCTCCTTCCTCCAACAAACTTCTTAATCTTGAGCTCTTTTGTGGCTATGAGCTCTGGAGCGAAATAGCTGTACTCTGATAATTTCTTTTCATATCCGGCTATACTATATGTTCCTTGCTTCAGATTTAAGAAGGCCTCTGCCATCTCCTGTTGTGCCTCTTGACTGATGTACTTGGCTCTAAACTCTGTTCTAAAGAACTCCCAGGTGGCTGGTGGAGATCCCACTGGTCTGCCCCTATTGGTGGACTCCCACCACCAAACTGCTGTGTCTGTAAACACATGGGTTACACATCTCGGCCTCTATACGTCAGGGCATCCCATCACTCGAAAGATGTACTCTGTCCTGGCCAACCACTTTAGCGCTACCAACGGGTTCTCTGCAGCGCTAAACTCAATAGGCTTCCACTTAGTAAAGTCCTTGAGCCACTTATCGAACTCAGCGGCTCCATCAATGTCATCTGTTTCATCTACAAAATCCTGCTGAACCTGCCATCTAGGAGGGATCACTGGGGCTGCTGGGGGTGCCTGCTGAATCAGCTGGGTTAGCTGGGCTATCTGTACCCTAGACTCTCTCTCTGCGCTGCAAGCTGTGCTTGGGTCTTAGCTCTCTATTGAGCCAACAGTCTGACCATCATGTCTCACATGGTCGAAGTAAACTCTGCTCCTGGAGTCTCACTCTGAGGCATAGCAGCCTCTACCCCCTCTCTGGGCAAGCTAACAGTTGGGGCCAAATGTGGCCTACGGGTCAGATCAATCCTAGATGACGTCTTATCAAACTCTCTGTTAGCAGTACCATACGTCCCTACTCCACTGCGTGTAACTGGCATACTAGCGATCTATACGGAAACCACAAAGGGTTAGTCCACTCTCGGACTCTCACTGCCAATACGGGTAACACATGTATATAAGATGCAGTACTGTAAAACCTTTAAACAAAGAACATAGACAAACTTGACGGCCGTTGGAGTGCTGATGATCATCGGGACAACAACCTACAAAGCAGGTTAGTCTACAGAACCTATGACTCTGCGCTTTGATACCAACTGTAAGGACCCGACCTAAAAATGGTCCTAAACCTGGTCCTTACTCAGCATGCATGCATAAAACGCATTTAAGATAAAGTATACAAATCAGAGTGTTTTGAAATTAAAACATTCCATCGTTGAAACAAAATAAGTTTCTGGCCAGTATTTGATTCAAACATTCATAAACTGTTTAAAGCACAATATGCAAAATTCTCCTAAGGACTCCATGTCCCATTACATGCTGAATAATCAAATAAGAACATAAAAATAGACAAAGTGGTGCCGGCAGCTCCCATGATCATTCAGCTCCTCCTCTAGCCATCATGGTGCTGTCCCAAGTTACCTGGTGGAAAAACCACAGAAAATAAAGGTGAGTACAAAGGCACTCAGTAAGAATCCCAACCGGGGTACAGTACGAAACAACGTATCATCTAGCATCCAAGTATACAAGAAAATAGTTACCAACACAGAACCCTAGAACGAGATGTCCATAAATCTCCTGGGTCTTCGGAAGTCTCTAACTCTCATCTGAGTGGTAAGCTCAATAACTTACCCTAAACAGATAACCTCGAGGGTCTCTACCCTCGGCCTATGCGACCGCTCAACAGCTGGACCTGACCAGCTCTCCAAACTGGTCTTGGGACATCCGAGAGAGTACCCGGTGTCTGGCTCTAGACTCAGAAAGGAAGTGGTGTACTCACGAACATTAGCCCGAGGGAGCTCTCCGCCCAGCGCCTAACGCGTGTGCGTGCACACCGCATGCTACTGCAAACTACGTAAATGTGAGGGCCTAGAGATATACTACGCCAGTCCAGGTACGCAGGCCTAAAGGCTCGGAAATGGTGTCACTGATCTACAGTAGTGCGAGACCCTCGACTGCAGCAGCCTGAATACCACCGATGCCTGAAGCTAAGAACCGGCCTAAGCAGGCTTACACCGTTGGCAGGGTTTCGCTCTAGCAGGCTACAGACTAGGCTTATGTCGGTGTGGTAGCTACTCCACACCCGCCTGCCGGGGGTAAGAAATCTATCCTCACAGCCCGACCAGTGGGGACACGTACGTTGGTCCACTCTCAGCCTCTAGATGATGATAACCTAACAAGTTCTATCTAAGAATCCCAACCCTGTTTCTTATCATTCAAACGTGCTCAACAACAAATAACCCTATCATAGTACTCAAGATTAAATCAGGAATCAAGCATGCTGGACTAACATGGCACTAACATGTGAAAACAAGAGCCAAACATACCAGCAGAACAGATCAGCATAAAAGTTCCCATCACTAAACATGCTAGTAACAGTAAAACAAGTAAACAAGAACGCAATCAAAGAAGTCTCGCAGGGTCCACACAACCCCGGCAAGAAATCCTTACCAGGAAACAAGAAGAAATACACATCAGATAAATGCTCCTTGAGCTGCAGAACCAACACGAAATAACCTAGGCAAAAGATCGTAACAACAAGCACAAAATACTAATCAGTAGCAATCTAAAAGAAACCAGTTAACTAAAAGCACAAGGCTCGAAAAGCTACCCAAAACTGAAGAAGACAGGCTCGGCAACAAGGTCTCGGCGACGGCGAAGGTGAAGTGAAACGGACAAGGAACTGCGAATCAGTGTGGACGAACATCTCGCTGTGGTGAAGGGCTTGCTGGAGTAAAATCTGAAGCAAAGGTAGCACAACGTTCGGCTCGGCCAAGCAAACGGTGAGAACTCAGCATTTGAGCGTTCGCGAACTCAACTGAAAAATGAACAGGGCAACAGATCTAGATATCAAGCCACGGGAAAACCAACCAGAGAGCGAGAAGAGCTCAACAAAACATACCTGAAGCGAATAGGCTGGCTGGCGATCGCAGACAAAAGGGATCTGATGAGTTGCGAGGTGAGAAGCTCGATCTGGGCGAGGCAAAGCTGCGATGCTACTGAATCTGTGCGGCTGTGGCGAGGCTTCCATGCGACTGGATCTGTGCTACTGTGGCGAGGCGATCGGCGAAGGAGAAAGGAAGAGGTCACCTAGGCTGGTGATCTCGGCTGCTGGTACTCGGGCGAAGGCGAAAGGGTTTCGGCGAAGGGGAAAGGGAAATGGTGATTTCGATGATTGGGAGTAGAAGAGAGAAATAGAGAAAATGAAATGCGTTTGGAGAAAAAAGTGAGAATGCGGCTTCTCTTTAGGTTTTTAAAGTGTCGGTAAAAAGAGAAGGGCTGCACAGGATTGTGACACGTGTTCTCAGGCGGTCCGGCTTCGAGTCCATGCGAAGGCACATTTTTCTTTTTTTTTTTCCCTTTTTAACCAAAAGAGTCTCCAAACTCCTCAAACAGCAACACTAGCTCTGGAAACCTGAAACTGAAGGAAAACTCAAACTCAGTAATTAACAAAAAGGTCTCGTAACCTTGGATTATTACGAGACTACCTCTAAAGGCAAAATTACCAAAATGCTCTCAGAGGCTCAAACTGGCCTAATGGCCCAACCGAACAACTAAAAAAGCAACTAAACATACCTGGAGAATCGAAAAGGAAAACTAGGCCGTTACACCACTGCTCCACGGTATAAGTGATCCTACCGAGGAGGAAGTGCACACTCTTGGTCAACCGGTCAACAACAACCTAGATCTCGGTGTCCTTGGAAACCCAGAAATGTAGTCCATGGAGGATGAAGTGCACACTCAGTGGCTGTAACAAACCTACGGGTTTCTTTCTAGGAGCCTTCACTTGCTGACAAGTGAGACACTGGCTAACGAGCTCTGCAATTTCTCTCTTCATGTTGCTCCACCAAAAGATCTGCTTAAGATCCTGATACATCTTGGTACCTCTTGGGTGCCAAGTAAACGGAGCACTATGAGCCTCGGTAAGCAGTTCGACTCACAGTCTGGCGTCTGCTGGCACACAAAGGCGTCCTCTGAATCTCAAGCCACCATCTGGTGCCACAACAAAATCAAAATCTCCATCTGCCTGAACTCTGACCATCAATTTGCTCAACTCGGGATCACTCAGCTGGCCATCAATGATCCTCTATCTGATCGAAGGCTGAATAGAAAACTGGGCTAACCTGGCGGTAACCTCTCTCAACAACACTACTATACCGGCTCGCTAGAACTCTTTTCGCAATGGAAGTTAGAAACTCAACAAAGCTGTAGAATTCGACGTCTTTCTGCTAAAGGAGTCAGCCACTTACCCGGATGGTACAACATCTCGCAGTCATAGTCTTTAACTAACTCAAGCCATCTTCTCTGTCTCATATTTAACTCCTTCTGAGTGAAGAAGTACTTGAGACTCTAGTGGTCTGTGAACATCTGAATTTTTCACCGTACATGTAATGCCTCTAAATTTTCAGTGCAAAGACAACTGCTGCCAACTCCATATCATGAGTCGGATAATTCTGTATTAGGGCTTCAGCTGACGAGAAGTATACGCCATCACTCTACCATGTTGCATCAAAACACAGCCCAAACCAAACTTGGAAGCATTGTTGTAAACTATAAAACATCCTGTACCCTCTGGAACTGACAACACTGGTGTAAAAGTCAAACTGTGCTTCAACAAAGCAAAATTCTCTTCGCAGCTGGTATCTCAAACAAACTCAACACCTTTCCTCGTCAACCAAGTAAGAGGTGCTGCTTTAGCAGAAAAGTCTTTGACGAAACGTCGATAATAGCCTGTAAAACCCAAAAATCTACGTATCTCGGCAACGGTAGTCGACCTAGACCAAAAACTCACAGCGTCAATCTTAGCGGGGTCCACTGCTATACCATCTCTAGAAACCACGTGACCAAGAAAGGCCACTTTCTCTAACCAGAAATCACACTTGGAGAATTTGGCATACAACTGATTCTCTCTCAACGTTGTCAACACTTGTCTCAGATGTGAAGCATGGTCCTCCTTAGTCTTACCATAAATCAAAATGTCATCTATGAACACGATGATGAAGCTGTCCAAGAATGCCTTGAACACCCTATCCATCATGTCCATAAATGCTGCTGGAGCATTGGTCAGCCCAAATGACATAACCACTGACTTGTAATGAACATACCTAGACCTGAACGGCGTCTTGAGAATGTCTTCATCCCTAATTCTCAACTGATGGTAACTAGACCTCAAATCTATCTTGGAGAACACAGAAGCTCCCTGAAGCTGATCAAACAAATCGTCGATACGAGGCAACAGGAACTTGTTCTTCACTGTAACCTTGTTCAACTCCTGGTAATCTATGCAAAGGCGCATCAAACCATCCTTCTTCTTTACAAACAAAATAGGTGCTCCCTACGGGGACACATTAGGGCAGATGAACCCTCTGTCTAACATCTCCTGTAACTGCACCTTCAACTCTTTCAGCTCTTCTGGCGTCATACGATACGGTGCCTTCGAGATAGGGTGAGTCCCCAACTCGAGCTCAATAGTGAAGTAAACTTCTCTCTGTGGGAGAAAATCTGGTAACTCCTTAGGAAACACATCTGTAAACTCCTGAACCACTGGTACTCGATCAACAGTCAACGAAGGGCGACCTTCCCCAGACATCTTTGCCAAATAACCCCAACCTGTGGGCACACTCTGGCAATATGCCCCTCATTTTCACACTTGTAACATGCCTTGGGAGATGCTCTACACAGACCATCCTTCACATCTCTAGAAACCACGTGACCAAGGAAGGCCACTTTCTCTAACCAGAAATCACACTTGGAGAATTTGGCATATAACTGATTCTCTCTCAACGCTGTCAACACTTGTCTCAGATGTGAAGCATGGTCCTCCTTAGTCTTACAGTAAATCAAAATGTCATCTATGAACACAATGATGAAGCTGTCTAAGAATGCCTTGAACACCCTATCCATCATGTCCATAAATGCTGCTGGAGCATTGGTCAGCCCAAATGACATAACCAC
>JBBMKA010042689.1:0-21259 GCA_037833695.1 Sechiopsis laciniata | reverse complement strand
TATTGAGATTTGGAGATGAAATCTTCTGGGCGTGAATTTCTATAATTGTTGAATATTGTATGATTTTGCCCTTTTTTCCCCTTTCACGAGCTGTACAATGAGTCAGTAACCAAACTATTTTATAATTACATGCTGTACCTAACACCAACAAAACTTAACAGGAAAATTTTACTCCAGAAATATTTAGATAATGTCTCGACACCATATATAAATAATGTTTATTTGTGTGGTCTAATATGAACAACAATCTATTTTTGTTTATTTTATTTTTTTTATCTTTTAAATTTAAAATTAAATAGATTGTGACCTATATTAAACCACATAGATGAACATTATTTTTATATGTAATATCCAGGCATAATGTAAATATTCTTCTTCATTTTAGGGTTGGATGGATAAGGACGAAATTGAGAAAGAAATGTTGGTAAGATTTATTGTTTGTTTGGTATCTTTTAACCTCATTTTTCAATCCTACACCAAGTTAAACTGTTTTATCTCGTGTAATCATTCAATTAAATATTTTTTTGGAAGATAATTTTTTTGAGACCCTTCTTTCAAACGATATTGTTTAAAGTTGATTTTCATTACTATACATTCAAGTACCAATTTAAATCACTCAATTTTTCTTCATAATTATATTAATTAGTATAATGATCATAAATCAATATTAGTAAAAATTGGAATTTGATAAAAAATCCAAATTTAAAATTCGAAATATTATTGCTAACTTAAAAAAATCGAAATAAATTATTTTTTATATATATAATTCAGGATTCAAAAAGTGAGAACTAAATAAAAACCAAACTTAAAAATTAATAAAATGTAACGTTTGAAACTAGAAATCAAACTAAATTAATGTTAAGAAAACTGTGTAGAAGTACAACTTTAAAATTTAAAACTAAGCAAAACTTGTCTCAATTAAAAATAATACTTTTCAAAAAAAAAAAAAATAATAATAATAATAATCAAAATTTACGAGTAAGTGATAGTTTTCATTGTTCAAATGACCGGGGATAATCTAATAATTACCATATTACAATTATTTAAAATATTGTTAAATTTATATGTATATATAAAAATAATTCAATCTATGTGAGTGTTTTAAGTTCTAATTTCTTTTTCGGTTGAATAAAAGTAATAAATACTTTTTCATTCTTAATTTTTATTTGGTCCCAAATATTAGGAGTCATATTGGTTCGATTTTCTTTAAACCGATCCAATCAATTTGGCAAAAAGAGGAACCAAATCAATGTCCAACAAAATACAAAACCATTAATTCAATTTTCCTTGATTTTTAGGCCAAACCGATAACCGATCCGATTCAATTGATTTAACAAAAAGAGCAACCGAACCAGTGTCCGATAAAGGATAAAAATCATTAGCTTGATTTTTTTCGATTCCGTTCCCTACAATTTATTTTATTTATTTTTTACTATTTTACTTCGAATTCATATTTTAATGTTGTTTTTCTAAAAAAAAATTCATAATTTATTATTGAATTAAACAAAAATAATTAGTTATTTTCAATAAAAAGTTTAGCTAACATATAAAAAGAAAAATGAAAGTAAATAAATAAATATTGGTTCTGTCGGTTTTTATTAGTTTTTGCTAATAGAAATCGATTCGATCTAATAACTTTCGATTTTCTGTAAATAAAAATCAATACGCCCAATATTATGTGAAAAATTCGAACCAATTTAATAGATCGGTTTGGTTCGGTTTTGTCAATTTTCGTTATCACCCCTACCAAATATTAATATCTAAAATAATAAAATGTTAACTAAGATAATAAGTAAATTAATTTCAATTTTTAATACACTAATAAAATTATCATTTTGATCTTGATCTAAATTAAATTAAAATAAAAACAACAAATATAGAAGTAAAGAGACCAAGAACAATAACTCAACCATATGAGTGTACATCGGACTACTAAGAAGTCTCGAGTTTGAATCTTCGACTCTCAATAATTGTAACAAAAAAAACAAAGGAGTGAAAAACAAAAATTTAGTAATATTGAAATCTACCCTAAAAAAATATCAGAAATTACCAAAACTGTATCTTTTTTTTGTCGAATCTAAAACTGTATCTTTTTTTCCTGAAAAGAAAAGGAAGGAAAACGAAATAAAATACGTCATTGCACTTCTTGGTCTGTACTCGTTAATTTCATTCATCCCCAAATTATTGTTTTCTCACATTTCAGATTCGCAGCGAAATCATCGAATCAGGTATTATTTTCCTCGATTCTTCATTTCATAATCTGTTCTTCGTATGTTTCAATCTAAAATCGCCGATTAGTTTTTCTTTTTCTGGATTTAGGGTTTCGAACAGAGTTTGAGGCGTGAAAATTGTCTGAAAACTGAAGGCTCGATTTGAAATCTTCAACTTCTGAAGCATATTGACTTCAAAAGTTGAAAAAATGGAGGGTAAGGAACAGTGGAAGGTTCAGGTGGATCAATTGAAGGTGCTAATGGAGCAATGGCTGGAACAAGGCTCGGAGCTTGTTCACCAAATTCCCCCAATTCAACTCTATGTTGCGGTTGGTGTTTTGTTATTCACTACATTTCTTCTCTTATTGAGTGAGTTCTTCTCTTTATCTGATTAATTTTCGTTATTTAGCCCTGTATTTGAATATCGCTTTCTGTAATTGTATATGGTGAAAATATTTGGAATTTGAAATTTGAAATTGGCTCTACCCTTTCTCTGCAGCTCGCTTGTTCAAGCGCAGAAAATCTAATACCATTGTATTTAGTGGGCTCAGTGGAAGTGGGAAAACTGTTCTTTTCTATCAAGTAAGTATCTGCATTGCTGGTTTGTTCTTAAAACACTAGAACATGGCATTTTAGTTTATCCTTAATTGATAGCTATAAACGGTTGACCTTAGTCAATGTTTTAAGAGGCTAAAGGCGGCCTCAAGGCTTTTCCTCTGGGAGAGTTGAGACATAAGCCAATGTAAGCCTCAATTTTAATTAAAAACATTATAAAAATTCTAAATTTGTGTAAAGTTTAAACATGTATGGTAAAACATGCTACTTATGTTAGTATGTAAAACTACATAAAACATCACACCAACACTAACAAGATTACGTATTTTTTGAATAAGACACGATTTCATTGATGAATGAAACATAAGTGAATTCTCCAAGCACTTATAGTGAATACGACAAAAAACTCCAAAAGAAATTACGAGAGGAAACTAAGCCCACAAATTATCAAAATTAAATTGACAATCCGTGATCTAAATGGATGTCTAAAGCAATGTTGAACCAAGTCCTCTTATGTTTCAAAGTCGATATCATCAATGAACTAGTAATAGGATTAAGTTATTTTATGAAATATTGAAGAAAAACAAAATATAGGATTAAATTATTCTATATATTTTTTGTAATCAATGTTTTTAAGCGTAAGTAGTAATAGTTCATATTGTTATAGTTCAAACTCTTATAGTTTAAAGAATGGAAAAAAAATAGTACTATTTTTTAGTTATTTTACGAGGCGTAGGGACTTTAAGCCTCAGTGCGTAATCATAGAGGCATAAGCCTCTCCTGTGTGAGGTGTAAGCCTCTTATGATCCAACAAAAGCGTAAGATTCGAGGCTAAAAGTTAGAGCCTTGCCTTGAGACGAGTCTCAAGGCATAAGCCTCATTAGCCTTTTAAAACATTGACCTCAGTTATGGAGTTTTTTATTTAGTTCAACACTTCAACTATAATATAATATTGAGGTCGAGATATTTGAGCCTGTGACCTTTTGGTCGAGGAAGTATGCCAATTATCGCCGAGCTAAGCTCTGAATGATTAGGTCACTTCACGAGAAGAAGCAGGCCTTTTGTGACATTAGTTTATACACTAGTTCATATTTATACACCATCTTTTCATGAAGTGGCCTTAAGGGCACTAAAATTATTTTGGAATATTCTGTCCACATATAACAACGACCCCATCGGTTTTGGACCTATTCTTCAAGGTCTGTTTAAAATTTAGTAAAACAGTGTCTGTGCACGCTTTTGGTTTTGTGTTACCCGTCATGGTATTTACTATTGATGTCTCTGATATTTCAAAGCTTAGTTTAATGACTGGTTGAAAGCTGGCAATGTGTTTCTTCATTAAAAAAAAAGAATGCTGGCAATGCTGTTATATACGATTTAAGACAAGGCACAATTTTATGATGATGCTATTACAAAAGATTTGTCTTGACAGGGCTTGAAATGTAATTAGAAAAAGAAGGGGGAGAGAAATTTTGCTTTCTAGATGTGCTACCATCATTTATGATGCTTTTATGCCTTTGCAGCTTCGTGATGGTTCTTCTCATCAGGGTACTGTTACGTCAATGGAACCTAATGAGGGCACTTTTGAGCTTCATTCTGAAATTCCAAAGGTAATTTGTTTTTTAGAACTGATGTTCAGGAATAAGAATGCTACATTTCTGATCCATTACAGCTTTGAAATTATTACCCACAATGCTGTATTGTTTCTGTTTCAATCAGTCTTAACTTTTTTTCTTACATTACTTGATCAAACTTAAACGAACAGATATTTTTTTTTCTTTGTTTGCTTTGTTAGAAGGATAAACTGAAGCCTGTTCATCTTGTTGATGTCCCTGGGCATTCTCGCCTTCGAGCCAAACTAGATGACTTCTTGCCTCAAGCAGCTGGTGTAGTGTTTGTGGTGGATGCTTTGGATTTCTTACCCAACTGTCGTTCTGCTTCAGAGTAATGATTTAGGGGCCCTGATTGATAATCATTTAATTTTTGGTTTTTGAAAATTAAGCGTATAAATCCTACTTTCACTTAAAACTTTTATTTTTGTGTTATCTATCTTTTTGTCTATATTTTCAAAAACTAAGTCATATTAAAAAAAAAAAATTTCAAAAACTCGTTTTCGTTTTTGGAATTTAGCTGGGAATTCAAATGCTTCCTTAGAAGAGATGAAATTGAGAAAAAATAATCTAAATTTTTTAAAACTAAAAATCAAATAGTTATCAAACGTATCTCAAACTTTTTATGTATTTGTACGTGTGCATTTACTATGTTATCCCCAGTTCCACGTGTGTAACTTAAGCTTGAGTCTCTCGAGTTCTCACAATCCTCCCCCTGGAAAACACCATATATCACAGTAGAGCATGTAATTTGCAACATAATCTGTACATATGTGATGCATTCATGTTTAAGTACACGAAACAAATGCACAAATAAATGTGTCGTGTCACTAACTAGCTTTATATAATTAAATCTCGTGAAGGTACCTATATGACATCCTCACTAATGCAAGTGTTGTGAAGAAGAAAATCCCTGTCCTGATACTATGCAACAAAACAGACAAGGTGACTGCCCACACAAAGGAGTTTATCAATAGGCAAATGGAAAAAGAGATGTATGACTCTCAACTTTCTGTATATTAGAAACATCGTTTTCATTATTTGTTGAGCAAATTACTCAAGGCCTTAGAGAATAAAAAAATTATGGGGTTTAATCTAGAGTGGCTACCTAGACATTAATTTGTAGACACCTCTCGTGTCTCCATTCTTTCGATGTCTCCCGG
Organism: Sechiopsis laciniata; assembly: GCA_037833695.1. NCBI lineage: Eukaryota > Viridiplantae > Streptophyta > Magnoliopsida > Cucurbitales > Cucurbitaceae > Sechiopsis > Sechiopsis laciniata. The sequence goes on along the minus strand of JBBMKA010042689.1, from coordinate 15,721 downwards.
TGCCTGGCCTAGGGACGGGCGTGGTTACCCCGTGTATAGTGGAGCAAAGCTCTGATTTTCCGGTTTCAAAAAAAAAAAAAAAAAAAAATCTAGAGTGGCTACCTACCTACAAATTAATTTCATACGGATTTTCTTGATACTTAATGTTGAAGGTCAAGCAAGTTGTCTTGTCAGAATAGTGGGGTGCACGTAAGTTGGCATGGATAAGTTTGCCATGCATTGTTATTTCAGTTTCCAACCTTGTGTCTTTAATGATTGTACAGTGACAAGTTACGCGTATCAAGAAGTGCGATCTCGGCTGCCGATATCTCTAATGACTTCACGCTAGGGGTACCTGGAAAAGCATTTTCGTTCACACAGTGCCATAACAGAGTTTCAGTTGCTGAAGCCTCTGGATTGGCAGGTGAAGTATCTGAGGTGGAGCAATTTATAAGGGACAATGTGAAATTTTAGTTGTATATTGGATTCTACATGTCAATTGGTGCTATTTGTACTTGAGAATTCCGAATTGCAACCCAATTTTTGTAGTGTCTAATGACAGAAGAAGTTGCATGTCCGTGCCTTCTTCAATTGTTGATAAAGAACCAAGATCATAGCGGGAAACAATCGCACAATGTCACGGAAAGCCAAAATATATTTTTTTCTTAAATAATAAAAATGAGATGTTGGCTTATTTCACTGGTGGAAACAAAACATTTCCTGGACTGAACCTAAGGATAATTGGTATGTATCATTGGCTTAGAGGTTGTAGGTTTGAATTCCCGACCTTTAAATATCATTGTTATACTGACAAAAACAAGATGGTTCAACATGATGAAATAATAGATTGTATGTTGGTTTCTTTTGTTTCTGGCACAACTAGATGATATGAGCAATCTAGACTACTCTACTCAACTCAAATTATAATATAATTTTATAATTTCTTTGAGTTGTGTTTGTTTTTTAATCGGTCAATTTTAACCTAATTCAATACAAATATTATATATTTGTAAGTTTTATTAATAGTTAGAGTTTTTACCATATTAGTAGGGAGTATACTAATACCGAATGAGTCAGTGGCGTAATGATTTCATTATTTGATTGTAAACCAGTTCAACACCATGTTACAGGTTCGATTTCGAGAATCGGTATTTGTCCCCCTTCTCCATATGTACTCCAAAAAAAAAAAGTAGGAAGTATACTAATAAGATAAGCAATTTGGATTCAGTATTAATTTACATATTTATAAGATAAGAAATAAGCTTCAAATGATCAAAAAGAAAAAAAGCTTCAAAGTGGAAAGATGAATAAATACAATCTGATAATTCAACTCAATTAAAAAATATACGAGTTGAACCATAGAATGATTGGTGGATTTGACTGACTTAAAAATTAGATTGGTCTAAAAAATTCTATGATTCAACCGAAGCTTTTACACCACTAGCCACATAACTGAACATAAATTTGAGGTGCGAAGAATGCTGCTTGATAGAGTTTTCTTCTTTCTTTCCCCAGATTTCTATTACATGGTCAAATATGCTCGATTGTTAAGGAGAGAGGTTTTGACTATATTCCTTGTTTACAAGGTTGAAATAGCTTGACAGGAGAAAGGCCTTGACCATAAGATGTAGAAGGACCAAGACCGATAGGGAGAGGGAGAAATATGGGGAGAGAGGGGAGAGAATATGGGTGCAAAGTCAAAGGTTAGGATCCGAGTTTGAAAAAAAAAAAAAAAAAGAGTTTGGGAATGTCCCGCCTAGTTAACAAAAATCGAGTTTGGAGTCGGGCCAGTATGGATACGAGACGAGGGAAATGAAGTTTGGAATCATTGTGGTTTTCTATTTTTTAGTCTGAAGATAGAAACCCTTAACTGATCAGAAATTGAAAGTGTTTCGATGGGATGGAGACACATATGTTTCATTCCTTTTCAACATGTTTTGGTCAATGCGTTTACAAGTACAATTGTACAGTAAGAGTTTCTTTACATATAGATACATTGAAACTTAGCAACTTTTCCCTCAACATGTCATACAATAATGTGAGATATATCAACCAAAGCGACCATATCCAACAAATGTCTCTTGTATATATCTATTCAGGGTTGAGGTTCTTTGCTATGATATCAACAGGTAATGATCCCAAAGGAACTGATGGGTCAACAAAAAGGTCTTCTTCCTTATCTCCTTCATCATCGGAGCTATAGTTAGCTTCGCTGTTATCCTGACTTTCAGGGCTATCTTCACTTGACAAGATCAATGCTGGATACGAATGTTCATTGGCTTGCGAAATTCTCTCGAACTCCTCAACTTTTTCTAAGAGATCATCAGGAGCAAGACCAATCTCATCAAGTAATAACGCCTTGTTTGAATCGATAGCACGCTCCCACAGCAGCTTCATTTTTGGGCTAGTTTTGACTGTGTGACAATCGTCATGTGAGAGGTCGCCATTCTCAATAGTCTCGCCTGGAAAAGTAACAAGAAAGTGAAGAAAGATATTTAAAAGCCTGACCAACAGAGGATCGCCAAATTTCTATTTGTAATTAACCAGTATTTTAACAAGATTGCTTTACATCTTATTTAATATCAGTAATGGTAGATTTGTTTTATTTTATATCAGGGTTTGTTCAACAATATTTGAGGGAAGGAGGATTCGAACCTATAACTCCATAGTTACTAAGTTATATAAGATGCTACTAGGGCACTCCTCTTTGTTGGCAAAGAGCATGATCTTACTACATTTGGTTTTAAGAAATTTCATAGGATATTAATTCTTAGGTAGATGATTATAAGACTCCAAATTCTATTAAATATTTTAGAAGGGTTTAATATGGTCATTCCTCATAAGAGAGGGAAGCTTCTTATGGGTACAAATAATGTAAGGAGAGAGAAGGGATACTTGATTTTGGGTAAGGTTCGGTACCTTTGGGAGAGGCGACTGACACTCTCGAATGTGTTGGATATCTAGTCGCTATTTCATTATCGCTGTATTTCTTATCAGTTCTTATCTCTTTTTTTAGACTTTATACTGTTCTTATCAATATCATATTATTGCTGTATAATCGAGTCTATAGCTTTTTCAGTGGTGTTTTTCATTGTGTCTACGTTAGTATTCTTGTGAACATTATACAAATTGTAGTAACAAGGTATTGGATACTTTATCATGACCACCGTGCATTAAACTCATTCCATCCTTATTCACCATTAGGTTAGTTCATGATGGTTAATATCATTAACGGTGGATGATGAATACTTATGCCGTTATTATGCTTAATAACTAATGAATATAGAACAGTCGGTTGTAATTTGCATCGAAACTTAAATCCGTATGTCATTTTAAGAGTGCTTAATCAAATGAAAGGACTTACGGTTACCAGACAAGCCCAAAGCATCTTTAGTTCTAACTTGACTTGGAAGTGGAGCAGAACGATCTTCTGGAATAACTGACTTCCAATCTTTTCCCCTCCACATCAAAATCTGTTCGTTGTCAAATGATAACAATACACAAGGAACCAATTCCTGTAAAATAAATATCGAAGAAATAATAGTTAATGACTTGTATGAAATAATCAGATCACATGATTTCCACATTTGTTACTTCCAAATGTACATGAGTTTAACAAAAGTAACCATGTGGTAAATCTGAAAAGATTTCAAGTGTGCTGCATAATAACATTGTATGACGTAATCATGTGGTGGAAGTTCGAAGTTATACACATTATCAAAAGCATGCATAGACAAGCAGAAAAGAAAATGTGAAAAGGCTTAGCTCAGCAAAAGGGTGTACAGACAGTTTCATCATCTAATGAATTTCATCAATTTTATACTTTAGAGCATTAACCAACTCGGTTCCACAGGCTATACTTGGAGGTTTAGTTCAGGACTAGCTGTAAACTTATATTCAAGTAACGTTTCAAGGATCTTCCGATGACGTTTGGTACTTTGTTAGAATCAATGTTTCTCTTTGAGCCTTGTCGCTTTGATGATTAAGATGTCTTGTAATTATTCGATGAGTCGGATGGTTTGAATTGAAAGTTATTTTTGTACGTCCTTTTTTGTGGGCTCTTGTCTTTGTATGTCCGTGTGTTCTTTCATTTTTATTTCAATGAAAGCCTGATTTTTTAAAAATGTTCAAGGGTTAATATAGATACGGCAATGGGTAAAGAACAAGGCACAGATAAAAGAATGAGATGTATACCAACCTTGAGTTTAGCACCCAACTTTTTATAATCGCTTTCATGCATACCGGTACAATCAACTTTCACCAAAATGCTTCCTTCAAAAGCATGTCTTACGTCATTCACCAAGGAAATGTACACACCATTTTTTGCTGCGAAAGGAAATAGATATAGCTTAATACTTGATAAGTGGTCTAAAATATGGCCCTCTGTATAATAACGAGAAATTGCAATGAAGATTAAAAAAAATGGTTTTTTTTGCAAATGAATAACATCTTATAGAAAGAAAAAAAGAATAACAGAACAATCCTAGTAGGTCATAATAGCTGAGTTAGTACAACAATATAAACTCACGTGGTCCATCTGATAGAATCTACCAACTTTTATTGAAATAAGTCTCTAGAGAGAATCTACCTTAGAGCCAAACAGTTTAAATGACTACAAAATAATTGAATGCAAATAATGACCTAAATTATCCTATTTATAGACTTATCCTATTTCCTAATCCTAAAAGAAACCCTAATTAATAATAAGATCTAATAATAATAAATAGCTAACTATAATTAAAATAACAACTAATAATTAAATACAAATAACTAATAAATTATTCCATCACTTCTTGCTTCGCCTCGAGTACACTTTCAGAGGCCTCAGGATCGTATCAATACTTCCTCCCCAAAGAGCCACCTTGTCCTCAAGGTGAAAATCCGGAAACTGTAGCTCTAAGTCAGTCGTGCTTTCCCAAGTGGCATCTTCTGGAGCTGAGCCCTCCCACTGTATCAAAACCTGGTGTGACACATTATCTTGAGGATCCACTCGTATGCCCATAACAGCCTTCGGATGTTCAATCACACACAAAGCTTCTCTTACTTTGGCCAGGCTTGGTAAGACCCCACTGCTTTTCGTAGTACGGACACATGAAAAACTGGATGAATCTTCACATTCTGGGGTAGTTCCAACTGGCCCAACTCGTGCTGTGACACAATAAGGCCCAATGAATCTCGGTGCTAACTTTGGATGCTTGAATTTTGCCAATGAGGACTGACAGTATGGACGAAGCTTAATATAAACTAAATCATCAATAGCAAACTGCATGTCTCGCCGTTTAGCATTTGCTCGATCAGATATTGACTTCTGTGCCCATAATAGGGAAGACTTCATTGTCCCCAACATCAAATCACGATCCTTCATTAGCGAATCTACCTCCGCCAACGGACTGGCTCCATAATCATAACCCAAAATAAGTGGTGGTGCTCGACCATAAACAATCTTAAAGGGTGACGCGCCCGTCGTCGAGTTGAAAGACGTGTTATAACTGAACTCGGCCCACGGAATCCACTTGCTCCATGCCTTGGGTTGTGTCATCACAAAACAGCACAAATAAGACTCCAAACAACGATTAACTACCTCAGTTTGACTGTCGATCTGGGGGTGATAGGTAGTGTTGCGGCACAGTTTGGTTCCCGAAACCTTAAACAGTTCTTCCCATAACATACTAGTGAAAACCTTGTCACGATCAGACACAATGCTCCTCGGTATCCCATGTAAGCGAATCACCTCCTTAATAACAATGTGGGCAACCGTCAGAGTTGAAAAAGGATGCAGGTGCGAAGAGGTAGAAAGTGAGCATACTTGGACAGCCAGTCGACCACCACTAAGATAGTATCGTAACCTTCAGATCGCAAAAGGCCTTCTACAAAGTCCATCGAAATGTCTTCCCAAATTCTCTCTGGAACCTGTAATAGTTGCAACAACCCTGCTAGAGATAGAGACAAATGTTTTGCTTGCAAACACACCGAACATTCTGCCACAAACGTTCGAACTCTAGACTTCATTCCTGACCAATACACCTCTTTGGCTAGTCGTTGATACGTCTTAAGAACTCCAAAGTGCCCTTCAATAGCCCCTCCATGGAACTTAAGCAATAATAAAGGTACTGTCAGGGATGTAGGAGGAAGGACTAGGCGCCCCTGATATAATAGCACACCTCCCACCACTGAATAACCAAGCGGACCAGTCTCACTAGCTGTTAAAGCCGTATAAATAGCCATCAACTTGTCATCATTTTTTACCTGTTGGGTGAATACTTCTCTATTCACTCCCGCCACACAACTCAGAAAGCCTAATTCACATGCTATTGGTAATCGGGTCGGGAAAGAGCATCAGTCGCCCTATTCTCCAACCCTTTCTTATATTCAATACAGAAATCATATCCTATCCACCGTTGGTACTCATTGTCCACGACGCGTTGTTCAAGCAAGAATTTAAGACTTTTCTGGTCAGTGCGCACAACAAAATGATGCCTCAACAAATAAGCTCGCCATTATTGAACTGCAAAAACTATGGCCATCAACTCACGTTCGTACACAGGTTTCACACCGTGAGTTATTGGCAAGGCCCTACTGAAATAGGCTATCGGTTGCCCTTGTTGCATCAAAAATGCGTCGATACCGATTCCGGATGCATCGGTTTCTACAACGAACAACTGATCAAAATCCGACAACCGTAGAACGGGTACACTACTCATCGCATGTTTCAGACGTTGGAAACTTTTTTCTCCTACAGGACTCCATTCAAATTCTCCTTTCTTGAGAAGTTGTGTTAATGGAAAAGCCATAGACCCATAATTAGCTACAAAATGCCTATAGTATCTAGTTAGCCCAAGGAAGCCTCTGAGTTCCCTAATATTCTTTGGACTTGGCCAACGGACCATCGCCTCAATCTTAGCCGAGTCTGCTGACACGCCCTCTACGGATATGAAGTGCCCCAAATACTCAATGCAGTTCAATCCAAATTGACATTTTTTTGCATTAGCCACAAAAGAGTGATTCTGTAACACCTCGAAAATCTTAGTCAGATGGTCCCAGTGCTCTTCGATATTCAAACTATAAATGAGGATGTCGTAAAAAAAACGAGCACAAATTTACGCAAATACGGCCTCAACATTTCATTCATAACTGATTCAAAAGTAGCAGGAGCGTTTCTCAATCCGAAAGGCATGACAAAGAATTCATAATGTCCCTTGTGAGTTCTGAATACCGTTTTATGACCGTCTGTCGGTGTAACCCTGATCTGATGATATCCCGCCTTTAAATCGATTTTTGAACAAATCGTCGCTCCATGAAGCGCATCAAGTAACTTATCGACTAACGGTATCGGATACTTATCTGGCACTGTAACTTAGTTCAAAGCCCTATAATCCACACAGAATCGCCAGCTACCATCCTTCTTTCGCACTAATAAAACCAGACTTGAAAAAGAACTCGTGCTGGGTCGGATAATTCCTGCTATGAGAATTTCCCGCACTAATCTCTCAATTTCATTTTTCTGATACTGCGGATATCGATACGGTTTACTGAATCCTTCTCTGCCTTCAACTCAATAGAATGGTCACAATTCCGATGCGGTGGTAATTCGGTCAGAGACTCAAACACAGGAGAATTTATTTGAAGTAAAGTATGCAATTCCTGAGGTACCTGAGCTAAATCGAAAAGGGTTCCCGTGTGTTCCCGAGAGGGCCTAGTTGTTTCTATCAAATTCAGCTCGACTAGTAGACCCTGATCCTTTGGCTTTAATGACTTCATCATCGATTTTAGTGACACCTGAGCCTTCACCAATCGGGGGTCCCCTTGTAATTCAATACTGCAATCACCAATAGCAAAATTCATTTGCAGAGAGTGATAATTAACCTCAATCTTGCCCAATGTCCTTAACCATGCCACTCCCAAACTTAAGTCCGCACTACCCAAAGGTAAAGGTAAGAAATCATGAACGATCCTCAATTCATCTAACTGTAGTTCAACATTTTTACACACCCCGACTGTTCTCACTGAATCTCCAGTTCCTAACATGATACCATAATCGCTGGACGGTTCAATAGGCAACCTTAGCTTAGCAACTATCACATCAGAAATAAAATTATGGGTGGCTCCGCTATCAATGAGAACCACTACTTCCATACCTCAAACCGAACTCGTGATCTTAAGGGTCTTTGGTGAACTCAGACCTGCCATTGAATTCAAAGATAATGCTGCCATGTCCAGTGTTTCTCCAGTATCAAGATTGTCTTCGTCCTCGACTGCATATTCCTGGGGTTCTTGTGCTTCGTTGTCTTCTAAATACTCATTATCATCTCACACTACTAAGACCTGCAATGCTTGTAACTCTTTCTTCTTGCATCGGTGTCTCGGGACAAATTTCTCATCACAACGAAAGCACAAACCTTTGTCTTTTTTAACCCGAATCTCACTGTCCGTTAATCTTTTAAATGGGATAGTAGTGTTCGTAATAGCTGTTCAGCTTGGCGTGAAAGCTGAGGTTCTCAAATTCGAACTACCTAATATTCTGGTGCCTGTAATCGATGAACCCATACTAGCCTTCCACGTTGTTGACATTCCACCTCCTTTCGATTGTGCCCAAAACGCGAGATCATCTTCGATCACTTGTGCCAATAACTTTTTGTCCTGAATTCCCACGGGTCAAAATTTTCTCATCTCGCTCCGTATCTCCTCTTTCAAGCCACTTTTCCACTTCCTTTCTAAAGCACTTGTGCTCATATCCCGCATTCCCTTAGCATAGTTGTCAAACAATCGTCGGTATTCCTTAACTGTGCCCACTTGTCGCAGATTCATCAGGTTCGCATATCGGTTATCATTCGTCGACTGTTGAAAACGGTGCAATAGTAATTCCCTGAAATCACCCCACGAAGCAATTGGAGTTAGATCCTCCTAATATTGTAACCATTCTAGGGCTTCTCCTTCCATACACAGTGTCGCTGCATTGATCTTTTCATATTCTGCCAAGCGATTCACCCAGAAATAATGCTCAACACGACATAACCAACCTTCTAAGTCTTCATCCGGCAGCCCCTAAAAAACAGGCATCTCTAACTTTTGCAACCTTCTATCAAAAATTGGCCCCTCCCGACCTGCCGCTTTCGATCCTCCCTATGCAAATCTATCCTCCCTGCCCCTCCAATCATTACGGTCCCCATCCCGATTGTGGCCTTCCCAACCCCGATCGTTCCAACCGACATGCGCTAACAGCCTGTCATAGCCAGAGCGCACCCTCCTCTCCTCGGACATCCCAACACCCCTTCGGTTTAACCTAGATTCTCCACCCCGGTCGAATTCCGGATTCCCACAATTTCCCACATCGCTTGGTCCAACCGGTTTGTCACTCGTGCCACAGCCCGAGCTCCATCTCGCTTCCCTGTGGTCCATCCACCATCCCGTGTCGCCTGCGTCCCCAACCCCGTCGATCCAATCCCGATCCCCATCGACCTTGCCCCCCGCGATTTTCGTGCAGTCCACGCCTCCCGTATCGTCGATTTCGCTCGCAATTCCTTTTCCTTTGTCCAATTTTCCCGCTTCGGTGTTCGGCTGTTTCGGAGATCGTCCTAACAATATCTGCATGTCATTATGCAATTGCTTGAACCTCGATTCCATTCGTCCCTCGATCGCATCTAACTTTGTTTCGAATTCTTGTTATTTCTTCAATAATTCGGTGGTGGTGCCTTCAAGTTCCTCCATTCTTGATTCCATCCTCGTAGCAACCATTCTCGGATCGACAAACGTCTCTGATACCAAAATTGATAGAATCTACCAACTTTTATTGAAATAAGTATCTAGAGAGATTCTCCCTTAGAGCCAAAGAGTTCAAATGACTACAAAATAATTGAACGCAAATAATGAACTAACTTATCCTATTTATAGACTTATCCTATTTCCTAATCCTAAAAGAAACCCTAATTAATAATAAGCCTAATAATAATAAATAGCCAACTATAATTAAAGTAACAACTAATAATTAAATACTAATAACTAATAAATTATTCCATCACTTCTTGCTTTGCCTCGAGTACACTTTCAGAGGCTTCGGGATCGTATCACCATCATGGTCACACCCCATTACAATTTTTTATTTTAAAAAAACCTTGTAGTTCTGGCTCAGTACACCTACTTTACATATTCTATAAAAACGAACATTGCTTCAATCACAAAAAAACACCATAAAAATGTTCTCATTCCCACTTGCGAAGTTGACCCTTAAAAATCATAGAAATAGAGAAAAGGATTACCTTTGGCTAGGAACATAAAATTGAAGAATTCTTCCAAAAAGATATCAATATAAAGAATAATGATAGCCTTTCAAGAGAAATCTCTCGCTCCCATAACTTTTGTCTGAATATTTTCTTAATCCCTTACTCTTCTCATCCTACTCAACTTATAATCACTTTACTTCAACTCACTCTGATGTCTAATATAACCACAGTTCTATAGTATATGTAAAAGTAACAAAATTAGTTCTGTCCAATGGGTTCACTCACCTAAAAGAACAAAGCTGATGAATACTGTCAAAAGAAAACTCTGATGGCAACATAATTGAAATAACAATTGGAGACCACGGAGAATGATATACACAATTACCTAATTTACATATTGGCAAGAGATTTTTCCCTTTCATCCTTAACTCATTAGCTTCCTCTATTGTCAATCCATCTGGAGCTTCTTGAATAAGTTTTGGATACACAGGGGCGGCAGGTTTCCAGAGCATTACTGGGTATTGAGGGCGAGTACGATAATTGTAGTTTCTACCTCGGAAAAGATATAATACACCACCAACTCGGTGAATTATTTTTCCACCCGTTTTTTCCTGGAATAATGCACAAAACATACATGTAGCGAATCAATACTGCAAAGTGTTTCGCAGAAATAGAAAGAGAGTTGTCCGGAAGGGTTTAGGAAAGAAAATATTCAAGATGCCATTTTTATAAAAAGAGACTCATAGTTGCAAATGTAAGCAATCCAACTAAAGGAGTTTAACCTAGTAACCATGAGGTTATGGATTTGAATCCCCCTTCACCCAAATGTTCTTGAATAAAAAAAAACAATTTCTCTTCAAGTCTGGTTGTAAATCTTAAGGAATTTAGTTTTGGTCACTTAAAAATCGAATGAATTTGCCAACAAAAGCATACTTCAATTGGCATGAAGTATGAGTTTAGAACCTAGAGATCATGAGTTTAAATCTTTCATTCTCAAACGCTTTTTTATAAATGTGAGTATCCTACTTGTGAACACCTCAGCTATTCTCACGGGACAAGTGTCTAATCCTACAATATTTGGTTGTCAAAGAAACTCGTAGAAAATTAATTTAATTCTTACGTAGATGGCAAAAAAAAAAAAAAAAAAAACAGATGAATTTGATGAAATCTTGATAATTGCTTATAATAATGGATGTGATGAATATGGTCTCTTGATCACTTCTTAGAAGCTAACCGTCAAATGTGAATAATGTTGGTAACTTAGCAGGCCTGGACAGGTGGATTTTTTAAGAATGAATTGAGTTAGGATAGCAAGGTCTAGAACATTCAGCACCATAAGCTTGTGCCTTAAGGTTTGGAGCTTGGCGCGTTCAGCATTTGATATGAGTAAGTCACGCCATATTTATCTTGCTTTCTCACAGAATAATAATGTGGTCCAAAAAAGTATCGCCTCATAATCATCATGCATTGGGTTGTCTTAGTGGTTAAAGGTCTTAAAGATGTAAGAAATAATGAGTTTAATCTATGATGTTCATCTACCTAAGAATTAATTTTTTATGGAATTCTTTGACAACCAAATATTGTAGAGTCAACACTTCTGTTTTGAGAGAATAGTCGAGGTCGCCGATACACAAAATAAAAAATTTTTAAAAAAAAGTACAGCCTCATACCCACAAATACATGTAAAGGAAAGTGTTGATATAAAGTTCGTGTACTAAAACAAGTAGATCACAAATTTCAATATTAGTATATAGTAATAAGAGAAGACCAAAAAGTAAACTCATTCATTCGTCCCAAGGGGTGGTACAGTGGTTGAAGACTTGGGTTTTGAAGGTATGCTCCCCTCAAGGTACCAGGTTTGAGATTCACTTGTGACATTACTCTTTCGATATCTCCCGGTGCCTGGCCTAGGGACGGACGTGGTTACCCTTGTTTCAAAAAAAGTAAACTCATTCCATACAATTCAATAGAAACGACCACAAAATGAAGAATGCTTGAAAAGAATACCTCGAGATGATGGCAAATATTTTCCATATCTACAGTAGGAACACCTTTACAACGAACTTTACAAATACGCTGCCCCTTCCAATGAGAATGAATCAATTCCAGCATATTATGAGTAAGTCCATCCCTTCCTAACACGTCCAATTCAAATAAAAAAAGGTCATCAACACTTCAGCCGATCATAGAACTGGAAAATCGCAACAAAGCAATACATACATGATCACACAACAACCATAGCCAATTATTAAACTCCATATGAAAATGTTGAGATATGAAATGTTCGATGCCCTATGATTCTTAGTCGGGTAATTTTTTCCACCAAATTAATAAAACCGTTCTCTACTCTCGCATTGACGTAGCTAACACATCCTTAGTGTACCACATAAATTCTCTATGTGTTCTTCTCTCAAGTTATTTACTGTTTTCGATTGATTGTTGTTCTGTTAAAGCTCACCAAGATTAACCTGGCGATTGTGAGACAAATGGGGTTTCACAAGCATCCGAATCTCCCAATTCTTCAAAGGCTCCCCAAGAATCTCCTCTCTACTTCTCCCCTCCTTCGAATACTTCCCAAGCGAAATCGAACCCGTCCACGGCGGCATTTCAAGTTTCTTAGCTTCAGTAGCCGGCGAATTGAAAGAATCCAACAGAGGGATTTTCACTTTCGAGCTCTTCAACGGAGCTTTACCAGTCCACGGCCTCGGCATCGTCGGCGGCGCAAAGGGAAGAAACGCCGGCTCGCGAATCGCAATCGGCTTAACCTTGGGAGTCTCGGAGTAGCTGTATTGAAACTCGAATGGAGCGTCGGGGAGGAGATAGGAGACGCCGGATTCGCCGAGGACGACAGCGCGGTCGCCGTGGGAGGAGATGACGCCGTCTTTGACCGGCTTGTAGTACTTGGAACGGCGGTGGAAGGTTTTGAGAGCGGGATTAGGGTTTTTCGGAGGGTTTGTTCGGAGAGTGCGGGATTTGGGGGGTGGGTATTTGGGGATTGGGATTGGTGTTGAAGGAGAAGAAGTGGAAGAGGGATCTTGCGGCAGTGGCGGTGATGGAAGAGAGGAGAATAGGTTGAGACCTGGAAGTGATGGGATTCTCGCCATTGTTGTTTGTTACAGCTCTCTGTTTCTATAAGAGAGTGATGTTGAAGAAGATCGACATGGCCGAGCTTGCACCTGAATGAGATAAATAATACTGATATTATTTATGGAATGAGTTGATCCCCAGTTATCTTCATAGTTATAATCTAATTCAACTTCACAAATGTTGATTTAAGTCCATAGAATTTTGTTTTAGCTTGGAACAAAATGACATTGTTGTGTTGATTTTTTAGATATGTGATACATGGTCACTAACTCATTTTTACTTTTTTTTTTTTGACATTTTATTATACATATGTATTGGTATGTAATTTTCCACTCTCATTTAAAAGTCAGTAATAAATTTGTATACTCAAATAGGTATGCATACGTATTTGAGACTTAAAAAAATAATCCGATAACATATGACAATCATATTACAAGTGCATACGATAAAGGAAGGAAAGTGCATATGGATGTATGCATGTGTATATGTCAAGCATCCAGTGTCGTAGTTTGTTACAAACATATGTTGAAGTACGTATATTTAAGTGAGGTAGGTTGGTTTGGAGTTTGGATTATTGAGTTGTATTTATCTTCTTTTTCTTAGATGTCTCACGTATAATCTATAAATATGTAAAAGAAAAAAAAAAGATAAAATTTGACTGAATTAAACTCAAACCAATATGTCTATCATTTTAGTGTATTCTCAATACTAATATGTTAAGAACTTATCTTGTTAGTTAATGTTTAAACACATATATAACTCAACCCAACATTTACGTGTTCGGTTAGGTAGTTCAGGTTGGTTGTTAGTTCTTTTGTACACTCCTTTATACTATAATCATTCTCTTCACATCTCAACACTTCACCTGAAATATTGATGTTTCTTTCTTTCAAACCCTGATCTCACTTTTTTGTTTACCAAACATCATTAAAAACTTAAAAGTATAGTCAAACAAGTATAAAAATGGAAACTTGCAAAATTAGTCAAATATAAAAAATAATGCATGCTTCCTTTGAGAGATTCTTGATTAAATTAAAATGTTCTCTAAAGTATCTCGTATCACAGTCTAGGAACGGCCAAGTAGTGCCCGAATATAGGAGAACGAAGTTCTGATTTTCAGTTAAAATAAAAGTCACTTTTTAAAAAATCAATAATTGTAATCAATGATATTAATAATACTTTCTTATGATATTTATTAATAACACATAATAATGTATTAACAATATATAATAATGTATTAATGAGTATTATTCTTACTTCGATTGAGGTTAAGTTAAATGAGCCAACAATTGGCCAATTGAGAATCAATCCAACTCAAACAAAACTATAAATATCATAATCTAATTTAATTAAAAAATAAAATTATAACTCAACTCTTGCCATTTGAGTTTTTTTTTTTTCTTTTTAATATTTTACAAAGAATTTCATTGAAAATATGAAATTAAGGAGAAACTCCCCAATGCCCATAGACTTACGAGAGTAATTGCCAATTAGCAATAATAATGGGTTTATATTTGCACAAAAAATATACATTTACAAAGGTCAATTCTAAAAGATAAGTCAAATTTCTTAGCAACGTCATAAAAATTAAGCTCTTTTTAAATCAATCATAAGAATTATTTTCAGAAAAATAACCAAATAAGTTTCTTTGTCCCAGCAAGAAGAACAAACCTTACAATTTGAATTGAATACTTTTTGATTACTTGAGTTATAGATTATTTATACACCAGCTACATAAAATATAAGCTTATTGACATAAGTAGATATTATAACTTCAAACTTGCTAAAAAAAGTTTTAATTTCAAATTAAAAAAATTTAAACTAAGATTAAAAAGTCATAAGTTTAAATTGGTTATATAACTTAAAAAAAAAAAAGAACCTAAGCCAAATCTTCATGAAATTAAGGAAAATCGTAAATTTGTGAAAAAAAATTGGGACTTAAATCAAAATGCATTACTATTTACCAAACATCATTAAAATCTTAAAGTATAGTCAAACAAGTATAAAAATGGAAACTTCCAAAATTAGTCAAATATATAAAATAATTATAAATATAGTCAATTTTTACAATGCATGCTTCTTTGAGAGATTCTTGATTAAATTAAAATGTTATTTAAAGTATCTTGTATCACAGTCTAGGAACGGCCCAATAGTGCCCGTATATAGGGGAACAAAGCTTTGATTTTCAGTTAAAAGAAAAGTCACTTTTTAAAAAATCAATAATTGTAATCAATGATATTAATAATACTTTATTATGATATTTATTAATAACACATAATAATGTATTAACAATATATAATAATGTATTAATGAGTATTATTCTTACTTCGATAGAATCAATCCAACTCAGCCAAAACTATAAGGGTGTGTTTGGGCTTTGGACATAAAGGTGAAGTGGAAGAGAATGAGGTGGTTAATGGTAGTATGAAGTGGTTAAC
>JBBMKA010042678.1:0-21262 GCA_037833695.1 Sechiopsis laciniata | reverse complement strand
AGTGGGAGTGGGAGTGAGATCGATCTACGACTGAAGAATGTGGCAAGTGTGAGTTACAGTGCTGCAAAGCGAATACATGGATAAAAAAAATAAAAATCAATGGCCGAGATTGAGTGTTGAAGGATATAGATATTATTCATTTCATTCAAATAATTGATGGGGGTAGATATTTAGAGTATAAAAAGCAAAAATAATTAAAAAATAAAAAATATATTCTTTAAATCAATGAGAGAGCTTCCAACATATGTTTTTCTTTTTTAATCAGGCAATTCCATCGTGCGTTTCCCCTGTCACGAAAGATAGATCCAATCTTCACCTAATTTTGATTTAGACAAAAGTTTAAAGTAAAAAAACAAGTAGACATTTTCTTAAGATAGTTTCTAATTTTAGATGTTTACTACTATTTCCCAAAATTAGAAAAGAAAAAAAAATATGTTGGAGATTAATCTTTAGATACATAAAGAAATATTCATATCATTTGAAACACAAACCACTTATTCTCAAGTTCAAATTCTAAACAAGATAAGAAAACTAGAGATATTTTCATAAAATCAAATATCCTTGCCTCACGATACCTAACTTTTGACTTCGTCTCATACTTTCAGAATAAGAAGGAACAAAACTATCAAACATTGAGCAAAAATCTAAAAACACCTCATAAAATTTCTAGAATTTAGAAGCATTCAATTACCTTAAATACATCACATATGAATTTTTTTTTTAAAAAAGAGGTTGAATAGAGACTCACCATGGATGAAAGGAAAAACTTGAAAGCTTCATGACCACCATAAACACCAAAAGAGAAATGGATCTTAAAACTCAATAAGAAAAAAAGAATGGTAAAGAAGATAAAATTTGGTATATAATACTATTAAAAATGTGATTAGACAATTAAAAGAGATTTGACATTTGAATTAAAAAAAGGAAAAAAAAATTATTAGAAGTATGGCCCTGTGAGTCAAGGATATTTAGCTTTATTTTTTATATTATTTTTTTTTAACGTGGCCTAATCTATGTCGTACACGTGTCAATCAACAGATGCACTTTGCTTGTTCAGCAGTAGAGAAGTTTTTCTCTCATTTAAAAGAACTCATATCAATGGAGGTGTTGGCTCTCTTTATATATTAAAGATTTTCCTCCAACTTAGTAATGTAGGACAACTTTGATTGTCCAACATCATTTACCTTGAAATATGATCTCAAAATTTTAGTATCCTTGAAATATTCGTTATCTCCAAGTCTTTTAAAAATTATTTTTATAAAATAATGTATTTTTTTAATATTAACGATATGTATATCAATTTATTGTTAAAACAACAATTAAATTTAAATAATTTGTACACATTAAATTTTTATTCATAATTTACAATAAGTTAAAAAATATGAACTTATTTCAATAAATTTAAAATTGTTGAATTTAATTTGAAAGTTATAAAAACGAGGTTCAATAATTTTTATTCTTGTACTAAGCTAGATTTTAAAATAATAGTAGGAGTGTATCTATAATTTTTTCTTTTTAAGAAGGGGGTAAATTAATTTAAATAATTTTGAGAGTTTTGTTTGTATATACTAAAAACAACTATGAGTTCTCAAACTTGTATGAGTCAACATAAGGATTGAGATTTATTTTACATTGAAAAAAAACAATAATAAATTCTAAAATTTGAGGGGCACTACTTTTTTTTTTAATTTTTTTTTTATTTTACTTTCATGTAATAATTATTATCAAAATGTCTTTGAGTTTAATCAAATGAACCTGGAAATTGGTATTTAGCTCTCATATTTGAGAGTAGTTGGTCCTCCTCTACTAAAAAAAATTAGTTTCTTTTTCAATAATAATAATAAAAATTACTATCATGATTTTATAATGACTAGTTTAACTAAATGGTTTTACTTTTATTTTTTAATTCATTCTTTTTTAATAAATAGAATCTTTGTATTTTTAATTTTTTTAATTATTATTTAAGTCTAACAAATCTTGAAATAAATAAAAGTTTACAAATATTTTAGATTAGTCAAACTTCATTTTTGTTGTGTGAAGTTTTTGCTCATTATTACTTTTTAATTAAAAAATATTTAGGTGTGAGAGATTCAAAACTTTAATTTTATGATTATTAGATCGTACATAATATCATTGAAACTCCATTTATTTTGAATATGCACATTAATATGATTAAGGGTAGTATGATATTGATTTTATATACTTACAATTTATTTATGATAGTGGTTATATTTTCATACTTGTGTTAATAGCTAAAGATTTGAAAATATGTTCATCATTAAAAAAAACATAAGAATAGAAAAAATAAAAAATCAGATACTTTAATATTTCATCTCATCTCCTTTCCTTCCACTCAAAACAAAGTTTTTCTGTCATCTCATCTCATCTCTCTACCCTCCAAACAAGATTTTTTTGTCATTTTATTTTCGTGCACGCCAAACAAGATTTTTCTACTCTCAACATCTCCTCTCATCTCACTTACAGCCAAATACCTTCTAAATGTGTTTCCACCGAAAACTTATAGTCCTCAAATCAATTAAATATTTTGTATAAGATTTCCAATATTTTATTTGTAGTCAAAGATCGTCGGTGATTTGGCATACATGTTTTCATAGACACATTTTGCAGCTAACTTGGACTATATCTTCCTCCAAGCAAAATTTGTTACAATTTTCTATTGCTTTATACAACATAAACCCTAAAAATTAATTGCATAAACAATGACATTCTCAAAAAATAAAAGTAAGAAATTGCATAAACAATGATACTTTACAGGTCTATGGTGGAAAAAAACATTCATAGGAATAAACAATATTATAATTTTTTTTATTCGTGAATTTCTTAAATCACTTTCGCGTGTTTTAACTATTTTTACAAGACATCCCTATAATATTGGATATCATGTGAAAGAGCAAAACTTGTCTAGGGTGGGTAAGTATATTAAAAATACTTACCACCGTTTGAACCATATCTATTTATTTTTTTTTTAGAAAAATTGACTTTGATCGATAGAGAGAAAAATATTAAAATGTAGAATTTTGTGGTTCAAAATACTCGTAAGTATTTTCAAATACTTACCTACTCTTATCTTAGGTAAATATTGCTCCATGTGAAATCCGTAAAATTAATTTGACTATAATTTCTTTTAAGCGACTTGTTAGGCTGTAGCTTCATTTACGTAACATATTCAATTTGCTAGAGGAATTATTTGTTTCAATCCACATCCTTTTTCCCCTCTCATTCTTTTCAATTATCTCATTGGTTTTATTTTATTTTTTTTAATTTTATTTTTACAAATTAAGTAACTAAGGCAAATAACCAACTTGAGTATTACTTAAGACATATATTAATAGGATTCTAAAAAAAAAGACATATATTAATAGTCCAAAGGTTAGAAATTTAAATTCTCATACTCCTCACATGGTTGAACTAACGTAAGAAATGTGTAATATTTATTAATTAATTTATTTTTGAAAAGAAACGCTTCATTAACCACCAACTAAACCAATACAATCATTTTTCAATCAGGAGTCAATAGTAAGAAAAAATTCTCCTCCAAAATAAATGAATATCTTCAATAGAGAACATTGGAGCCTTTCAACAAAAATATTCTAAATCAAATTGTTTAGCTAGCACATCTCAGTTACTTTGTTACAAATCTTATTACAATGTAAACTTTTCACTATGCCTAAAAAATAATTAATTCCTTAATATCAACAATACAATTATTAGACTCAGAAATATCTTAATACTTAAATATAATGTGATTTTGAATTTAGCCATAAGACGTAACTTTTTGATCCATTAGATATGTATGATTTTAAATCTTCAACATGCTAGAATCACTTCGAAGGCAAATATCACCAAATATCAATCAATTTCAAATCTTTCAACATTCATAACCTCATAACTACTAAATTATAAAAGTTATTAACGAGCAAATATTCAAAATGTGTCAAAAACATCCTATAAAGCATTTAAACCATTGATTTTAATCTATACATTACACAATACGATATATAATTTAGCAGATTAAAACATATATGTTATGTCTTTGACTAAAAAATTATAAGTTCGAAACTTTTGATCATCCTCACGTTCGAAAAAAAAACCTCAATCACACATAAAACTTAATTAGCTAACCAATTATCCAGCTAACTCTAGTAAATTGGGTCTTCAAGCAAAAGTACAAAACTCTTAAATTATAAGAAAAAGCATTATGTTGGCTAAACAAAAGCCCTATGATATTCACATGTCTTTGGAAATAACAAAGCAATGGGAAAGAACATGTAATGGCACGTTGTTTGATTTGTGTTTCACGTGGAGAGTCACATGAGAATATTATATATTTTTATATTTTATATGCTTATTTATTATTATTTTTATATTTTATATGCTTATTTATTTATATTTTGTAATTTAGTACTCAATTTGCAATGCTCAATGGAAATGAGTCAGAAGGCACAGCATTAGTCAATTCAGCAATCACATGCTTCTAATCATGTTTCTAAATATTTCGATTAATTCGTATTGTTTTTTCATTTATGAATCGTACATTGGACAAAGATCTTCTCTATTTTCTTCATTATTACGATCTTATTTTTGTTTTTGTATAAAAAAAAATCATTTTTGTTCAACCCAACATTTAAATTTTTTTTTTAATTTATGATATTCATCGTTAAAAAATAATGTTCTAAAAGATAATTTTCTAAGAGATTCGTCATAGATAACCAATTTTAACATTTTTATTTTAATTATATCATTTTTAAATAATATTTTATACTAAGTTGATTTAAATCTATTAATCTCAGGTTTGAATCCTATCAATTTCATTGGATTGAAATCTATTAAGATCACAATTGTCTAACATTAAAAAAATGGAGAGTCCAACAAACATCTATAAAATAAGTGAGCTATTTTTCTCATCACTTATAAATTTTATGATGGATGTCTACACTATTTAATATCTTATTGGAGCCATTAAACTCAATTGTATATTCGGTCGATAAAATAAAATCCTAATTCAAAATAAATGCAAAGAGAGACATGTTAGAATCTCACAATTGTTTTACTTCTACATTAGAAAAATTGTTGATTTTAAGATGGATATTTACATTATCTAATAAAATTTATTAATTTTGTAACTATGAATTGAAACTGTTTTGATATAGTTTTTTTTTTTTTTCTTTTCTAATTTTGACACCTATATGTATTTCACACTTTAGTCGTTCGTAAAATATATGACCAATTAACGATTAAAGGTTTTAAACTAAAAAAAAAAACAAAAGAAATTTCAATATTGAATTTCTTGTGTATTATGAGATCTCTGAATTATGGTCAAGTGTACTAAAAATATTTTTGATTTCTCATAAACATTTTTAAAAAATTCAAAAACAAACCATCTGACCCCGTAATTTTTTAGATATTGGGTCATATAAGATGTCACATAGTTGCTCATTATCTTTTAGCAAAATTTTGGTGTTATGAATATATTAATAAAAGAAAATGGGCTGAAAAGTATTGCGAATATAATAATTTTCTCAAATTGAAATATTTAATTTCAATCGCACCCTCTCTACAAGCACCATGCTATATGTTAACTAGAAGTGTTTCAAGAAATTATGTATATCCACGAATCAAATTCATGCGAAACCTAGCTAAAACTTTGACAAAATCATTGAAACCAAACTTATAATTCAATTTTGATGATTTCTACAAAAGATTCGATGGAAAACAAGCCAAAACAGTCCCAAAAGCTTCAAGCCAAAACACATTTGAACGCTTGCTAGAGTTTCACTAATAGAAGCTGAAACTCGATCATTTGAGATCAAGTATGATATCAAAATAAAGAGGAAGAAAAGACGAATATGCAACACAACAAAAAATCACATCAAACAGAGCTTTGAATCAAAAGTTGTAGCTCGCCGAAGTTTAGTCGGGAGAGTCACCAGCGACGAGCGGCCGCCGGATAAATGAGGGTGAAGACAAAAGGACTTGCTTCAATCATTCTTCAATCAGTGTCATTGATTGGTTTAAATCAGTATCATCGATTAACTCCAATCAGTATTGTCGATTCGTTTCAATCAGTGTCACCAATTAGTTTAAGTAAAATGGTACTAATTGGCTTCAATGGGTGTCATCAACCGAATATCATTGATTGCCTTCAATCATTGTTGTCAATTAACCTTAATCATTGTCGTCGATTGTTTTCATGAGTGTTACCGATTGATTTTAATTAGTGTCGTCTAACAAGATGTCATTGGAGCTCTATTCATTTTGGCATATTACGTTGAATTATAACTTCAAAGTACAACTAGACTTTAAAACTTGATTTGTAAATTTTATAGTTCAGTCTATAAATCTGGTAAGAGAAGGACTAGACAAAACTAGAGAATACATTTATTATTCAACAATAAATAAGATAAAAAAATTCTATTTATACCGAATGAGTCGGTGGTCTGATGTTTTATTGTTTGGTGGTAATCCAGTTCAACACTCTGGTTACAGGTCATAAATCGATATTTGGCTGTTATTTATTTGAGAGTAGTTGTACCCTTCTTCATCTTGTTTTTGGCCTTTTTATTAGAGGCTATGTGTAACCATTTCCCTTCTTTTCTTTTGTTGGAGAACCATTAGTGGGAGCGTGATTTTCATTCGAGAAGGGTGTGGAAGTTGACCATACAAGGATCGTGCAGATAAAGGGTTTACAGAGTTAGACGTGTTGTTGGGCAATGCTTAAAAGGGCCCGGGGTCGAGCTTGTCTCGACCTCCTAAGGTCTCGGGTCGGGCATATCTTGACCCACCTTCGACTCGAGTAGGACATAACCCAACTCTCTATTAGGCTTGGGTCGTGTCCTCTTTGACTCGTGAGCTCCTGTCGGACTTCACCGAGCTTTAGGATGTAATTTCCCTCACAACAATAGGGATCAAATAAAAGTTATACCTCAAACCTAGGGATTGAAACTATACTTTTCTCTTTAATATTAAATTCAATTAAAAATTGTGGGTATGCACATAGAGAATAGAATCAGTGAATCACAACAATGAAAGCTGAATGAAATAAACTTGATCTAATAAACCAAATAATATTCCTATTCTGCATCATAATAATTCAAAAAGGACAAGCCAGGCAGTATATAATATAAACTCACTTTCTGATCCATTTTCAGTGAAAAACATAAATCTTCACAATTTACAGAGAGAGAGAGAGAGACATGAAGAAGAAGAAAGCTTTAAACTGCAAATATTTCTGCTGCATCTTTGTTGTAATTTTGATCCAAATCCTCACCATTTGTTCCTCAGAACTGATCCAAACCAACACTCTCTTGGCAGCCATGGATCAAAGAACAAGCTTTCCAAGAAAGCTTCTATTGGTTTCTAGATCTTTTAAAATGAAGAACAAGAACAACAATTCCATTCATGATGAGCCCAAGAAAGCTGTGGAACAAAGCTTCAACAAAATGCCCCCTACTGGAGCAAATCCAATTCAGAACAAGAGGTAGATTTTATTTTTTTATTTTATTTTATTTTTTTACTCGAAGGGAAGAATCTTGTGTCTAATCTATTGAGCTATGTTCGTGGTGACAGAACGAAGAGTAAAATTGGAGATTGAAAGTAGTCAGGAGTTAAAACGACGTTGGTTTGGATCGGATCGGATCGGTGGTTTCATGTGTCTTAATTAGTTCCTGTTTTTTTTTTTTTTTTGTTTAGTGTTTATAAGACTCTGTTTTGCTCTTTGTTTGTACATAAATCAAGAAGTTGAGGATTTTTTTTGAGAAAGGTAACCAGATTGTTTTTTGGATCATTGGTTTTAGATCTTCTCATTGCGTTTTTCTTTGGTTTAATTGATTTATTATTTTATGAACTGAGATTTTTTTTTTTTTTTTTTTGAAACAAATGTTACTGAGATTTTGTTCTTGGTGGAAATTGAGTATTTTCTTCACTGGATGGAGATCTAATTTTACAGAAATAAAGTTATAAATGGGGATGAAAAATTAAAGCTCAGACTAATTAGGGTTTAGGGAGAAAATGATAGTTTTGCCTAGATATATAATTTGGAGTAGATTGGAATATATAATTTGAGTTATTCAACCGTGATATTACTAGATTATGCTTCTTTTGACTATAAATAATATTTGATCCATGTCAATAGCTTTAAGCTAAGTTCACTTTGCAAAAATATTTGTTTTGTTATTTACTTTTTATACATATTTTCAAAGACCAACTACAATTTTAAAAATTAAAAAAATTAAATGATGTGTTTTTTTCTTTTTTTTTTTTGAAAACCAAACCACTTAGATTCACATAACAACAATTGAATTACACCACAGAAGTAACTTGCAGGGAGAGATTTCTCCACTCCAAAAAAAGTCACTTTCCAGAAAATCAACAAAACTACACAATAATACAAGTGGATCGAATTTTGCAAAGAGATCGGTAGCTGGATTGCAAACTACGACACAAAAATGTTATGTTCTTCTAATCTATTCACAATTGATTTTAGGATTTTAGGAGGAGACATTTTTTTAAGGTAATCAATCGAAGAAGTTTGCAGCTTTTTGTCACACAATCTGACAAAAGGTAAGTTTATGACATGAATTTGAGAAGAGGGTGACTAATAAAATTATTGGAGATCATATTCCTCAAATTTATTACTTTTAGGATGATATATTTCTTTCTTTATTAAAGCCAAATAGTTTATGGCGAGATGTCCAATTTTTCTTCAGGGTTGGGGTCTCGTGGGGACCTACCCCAAACGTGTCTTGAATCTCTGTTTAGGCTGGGAATGAGGGAGTGAGCGAAGGGAAAAAGTTTTTTGCAAGCTAAATGGAGGGAATGAGGATGAAGAGTGTAATCAGTGAAACCAAATACTGATATCTAGGATCGAACTCGTGACCGTGGTGTTGAGAACTAAATTACCACCAAACAATGAAACTAACGCGACACTAATACTTTCGATTGCAAGCTATTTTCTTCTAATAACTCTCTTTTAATCTTTTTGAGTTTTTTGCTTCGATAATGTTTATTTTTACAAGTGCTTCATATATATACTATAAAACTTTAACGTGCGTTGCACGTGTTTATATTTTGATTTTTTTTTCCCTTCAAATTACTAAGTCATGTCTCTATTTTTTTTAAACGTTTATTTTTATTCATTTTTTCATAATTTTCAACATAATTTTCTCTCTTTGCATTTCAATCTATTTATTTGGATTTAGTTTTATTTTTTAATTTGGATAAAAACAGGTGTTTGTTGCTTAGCATGATCTTTTTACAAACAAAATTATATTGGGGGCGAAAAAAGCATTATAATTGATCAATCTATTTCGTAAGATAATAAATGTATGGGAGGAGGATTTAAATTTTCGACCACATAATAATAAATAGATGACTTAACCACCTAAAATAGGTTCTTATTTTGACAATGTTTCAAATATTTTATTTTAAAAAGGTAATGACAAAATAGAATTAATCTTTACCTATGCAGAAACATTGATTTTTTTTTAAGTACAAAAAAACATTGATCTCACTATTTAGGATTCTTACGAAAAAAACTAATAAGAAAGTTGAATGATTAATGATTAATGTAATGGTAGAATAATAAAATAAATATGACAATAAATAATGTTTTTTTTTTTTGTTAAGAAACACTGTAATAAAAAATATGGAGGCAAGTAAATTGATAATAATAATTAAAAAAAAGTACAACTATTCACTTAAATAATAGATGCGTACATAAAAATTAGAGTTTGGAAAAAATATTCTAAAAATGATTTTTGGTGTTAATCTCTATATATAGTATAAAAATCATACTATAATCACTTATAATAAAAATGAAGATAATTATAAAAATAAAGACACAATTTTATTTATTTTATAATTTGAAAATTTTAACAAAGTTTTTTTTTTTAATTCAACAATATTTAACACTCGAATCCGTAATCAATTGGTTATTATATGCTACATGATGTGACTTGAATATTAATCTTTCTAACGTTTAAAGATAGCTTTTATAATTATACAAATATTTATATTTTGAAAATAAATACTGTTTTTAATTTCATTTTCTTAAGATATAATTAAAAAAATTTACGAAGTATTGAACTTTTTTGTTTTGCCAAAAAAATTGAGTGAAGTGATTTTTTATATCTTTTTTGTCCAATTTATTAATGCTTAGAATTTTATTAACATTATGATACTCTTTTTGTGCTTAGATCATCATTATCATACTCTTATATACATTTTATTTAACTTTTTTTTTTCGTTAAATCAACAATGACATTCATTTACTTCTCTTTTTTTTTTCTTTTTGAGTACTTTTCAAAAACAATTGTAGAAATTGAAAAGGCACAACATACTTGAGAACGAAAAAAAGTGAAATATAATGTATGGAGAAATATGTAAGTTGTTTGAATGTTTTAGTTTTTTTCTTATTGTAAAGACCCGAACCAACTAGGTTCTAAACCTAAGTCTTTAACTCTAAATTCATGAAAACAATGTTCGACATCTAGGGCATGTATAAAAACAAAACCTTTTTAAAACAACTTAGAAAGAACAAGTTTATAAAACGTTGAATTCAGTAAGAGAATCATAGGGTACCCAAGAGTCAAAATATAAAAGCTCGGTAAAATAGGACAACTTATCATGCTCCTAAATAGTTCATGCAGAAAGAATAAATTAAAAGACTTTACAAAGAATAAATGCAGCGGGTCCCAATCATCTTCAGCTCGTCCGATCACCCCCTTCGATACAACCTCGTAGTACTTGTGGTATTCTACAGTGGAAATGGTGAGTTTTGCAACTCAATAAGGATCCCCTAACTTGGGGTAAAAACATGTATCAGGTCAAAAGTATCACAAACATGCAAGATAAACAACATTATCAAGGGGTCCACAAAACTCGAGCTCCTGGGCGAAAGGGGGTCAGAAACCATGTCCATGATCCACGCCACGCAGAGTGGTCTAAGGCCACAAACCAAAGGCTTAAAATCCCAACAGAGACCACAAATCTCTCAGGCAATCTGGAATACCTACTCCAGGCCGAGGGATCCTGCGAGTAGAGAAGCCTGGTAGCTAAGAGACCACAAATTCCATAGGTCTCATACTCACGGTGTGGGTGGATCCAACTTGCTTACCAAAGGGCTACGAACCCAACCACATACCTAGAGAGGCACCCTAGGCTACTAGTAAAATGCCGATGGGCCGTGAGCCTGATGGGCCAACCATCCTCGAAAACCGTGCGGCGAGAGACCACAAATCTTCCATCGAGAATGTGCCGGCCATAAACCATGCACGTTCGCTTATTAGCATCCTCTATCTGGTCTCCGTACCTCGTTTGCGTTCAAACGAAGCACCAAGTTGTGCATCAAACATCATGCAAGTCCCCAGTGAGACATATGAACTATCATGCAAGACCGACTCTGTCAATCAACATATAGTAGTTTATGCATAACCAGATAATCAATCATATATTGCATGCTCTTAGTGTAACCAATACAAGCAACACACAACACAGATTATGCCACATCAAACAAGTAAGTACACACAATCAATCTAACACATGTAATAGCCACGGGCCTCGAGAAGGGGGTAACAGGTCCCTTACCTTAGCCGACTACACTATTACACTCTCGAAGCTCGTTGAAACCTCATGATAGTTAATCCATTAATCCAGGCCCTAAAATGAAAAAATCGGTCAAAACTAATACCTCAGACCATAAAAAACGGATATCAAATTTATCAAATGGTGAGAAACCTCGAAAATCGTGTCTCAATATCTCCCTGCGGCCACACGTGCCTCTCAAACTCAGCTCGAAGAACGAAGAACAGCTCGGGTCACATCAGGTCAACAAAAAGACAATGGGTCAAAATTCACCTTTTAACACCCAAACCAACAAACACATTTAATCCACAACTTAAATGAGTTTACACTTCTAGCCAAACAAGCTTAAAGTTCATTTAGAATGCCTTTATACTTACAACCAAATACCTTAAACCATAACTTGAATATCCATAAACTAGCAAACAAACACCATTAATCCATCACTTGAATAGTCGTAGACCAACAAACAAACACTCCTTATCCTTAACTTAAATAACTTTAGCCTTACAAACAAACATTCCTTATTCTCAACTTAAATAGAATTAATCTATTAAACAAACATCCATATTCTTCAACCTTGAGATGCCAACACACCAACCCAAAAAGGAACCAGTCACCCAAAAACCACTCCAGCAACGATGACTCGGCTGCTCAGCGGCGACTGTGCTCGCGGACAAAAATGGTCAAAACAATTTTTTGAAAATATTCCATATATAGAAGAAAAATGGGGTACTCCTTGTAAAATGACTAAAAAGCCCTTATATCAATTTCCAATTGATAGTCTTCAATCAGTTTCAGGCGATAGACTTCTATCAGTTTTTTAGTTGATAACCTTTAATTAGTCGACTGGTAGAGTTAAATCAATTTGAAAAACACATATTGATTAAACTTTCAATAATAAGAGATTGATTAAAAAAAAACACATATTTTATAGGGAATTTTGCATGTATAGTAAAAAAAAACCAAAGAAATTACATCAATAGCACAAATTTGGAAATAACTCATACATGACAGAAAATAGAAACGGGCCTGCTAAAAATACCAAAAAGCCCACGTACACATGTTGCTGTCGATTTTCTCCTGCCCACTAGCTAACTTCTATCAGTTACAAAATGATTGACTTCTATCACTCAAGCAACTGACTTTTATCACTAGAGAAACTAACTTCTATAACTAAAGAAACTAACTTCTATCACCTACAAAAATGAATGACTTCTATCACTTTAAAAAAATGATTGACTTCCATCGCTTACAAAAATGATTGACTTCTATCACTTAAAAAATAATTGACTTATATCACTTAGGAAATTGATTGACTTCTATCAGTTGAACTACTAGAATTAAATTTGATTGAAGACAATGAAAATTGACAATTGACAATTTTAATTGATTATGAACATGTAGTCATGATCTAGGTTATGAAGTTATAGTTGTTAATTGATTGAAATCAACAATAAAATGTTGTTCAAATTTTCATAAACTAAGTATATGGATAAAATTGTGTTTAATTTTTTTTCAAAAAAAAAGAGAGGATTTTGCATGTATAATAAAAAGGGCAAAATATTTCTAAAACTAATTCATTTGTAGCAAGAAATCCAAATGGACCCAGTGAAAATACTAAACAGCCTAAGCCCACTTCATTTTGTTATTCGACTAAATAACCTACAACGAAACTAATTCATTTTATTACTGATAGAAATCAATCAGAGATAGAGTTCTATCAATGGTTAAGTTCTATCATTGATTGAATTCCTCTATCACTGATAAAATTTAATCACTGGTTGAGTTTTATGACTAATATAGTTCTATCAATAGTTTAGTTCTATTATTGATAGGAATCAATCACTGGTTGAGTTTTATCATTGATAGAATTTAATCAAATTCACTGGTTGAATATGCTTTTGTCTATGTTATAAAAGTCCTAAGAGTTAGATATTGATTTTTTATATGCTTTTGTCTATGTTACTTTTATTATTAACAAAACTGACTTCTATCACTTATATAAAAAAATGATTGACCTTTATCACTCAAAAAATTGGTTGACTTCTATCACTTAGAAAACGGATTTCTATCAATTAGAAAATTGACTTCCATCACTAAAGGTAAGTTTATACATTTTCTATAAGGTAATCAAAATGTCCACGCTTCAATCAATTTTAGTTGATAACTTTCGATCCGTTTCAATTGATAACGATTGAAAAAAACTATTGCAACATTCAATCCAAACATACAAATTTTTTTTCAATAAATTGAAATGATCATTCACACCTAGGTTTCTTCGAGAAACTACTACTTTTTTTTCAAACACAAATTTGAATGAAACGCAAACAATTCTCTCACACTCACATGATCCGAATTGGCTAAATTTCTCTTGGAAAGTTTTGATTGAAAAGAAGAAGAAAAAAAAAACTAACTAGACGAGATGATTTTTCTTCCAATAAAAAAGGAAATTCAACAATACAAATCATCTAATCAAAGACTAAAGAACCAATCGAATGGATGCACAAATCGAAAATGAAAACCAAAAATACAAATCGGCTAATTAAAGATTTTTCTATATAATTCTATATACATATGGTAATTTTTGAGATGTTATACTAACAGATTTGAAGTGATGTGGTTTTGGTAACTCAAAAGTATAAGTTATGGATATTTATCTATATAAGTCATAACAATGACAAATAGTTTCCAAGAGAAAAGACTGTACTAAAGGAGGTCTCAAAAGAAATTTTGGGCCTGTTTATGGGCTTCGGTTGAATTGTTTAATATTTTGGAACAAATAAGAGAGTGCTTATTTGGATAATTATTAAGGAAATGTCTATCATTTTAAAAACTTTAAATGAATGTCTAAATTTTTTTTTTTTTTTTTTTAATGATTGAATAATTAATTAGATTGTAATTGATTATTACACTTATTAATACTTTTAACTTGCGTAAATTATTAAAATGGATTTTAAATTCATTCCTAATCACCAATTAAAATTTAAATATTTAAATAAAAGAAAAGCTAAATTTTCAACGATTCTCCCCCTTTCGATTTGACTTTCGTCGTACCTCTTCGATTTAGGAAGATTCACACCGATACAAAATATATCTCTTAGCACCACCTTGACCCGTTGGATCTCCATCTCTGGTGTACGTTTAGTCGCGTTCGGTACGTTTCCTCAAGTCCTTCTCAGTTAACTCCTAATTATTTTTGTCTGGCAGTGTCCTCCCTCGTGTACCACATACGCAAATGATTATTAATTTACGAGCATTTTTTATTTTAAATATATTGAGACTCCATATGAAATCCCTTATTTTAAGGGATTCTTTTCCCATTGACGATGCTTGCTATTTTTTCAAAAAAATAATTATAACGGATTTGCGCCTTTTGTTCTTCACTATGTACTAATATGTACAATAAAGGATGCATGTTAAACATATTTACACTTGGCTGTATACTCGTATGTACAATAATGATGGAGGCGAAAATTCTGCAGAAACAATCTAGAATGTCTATGGTGGGAATGCACGAAAATGGGGATCAACTTGGAAGCGAATTTAGAAAGGAATAGTTGTTTGGAAGAGATGCTCGTATACCTATTGTATAGATCAAAGCTATGGAATGAAAAAAAAAAAATTGATGGTTGAGATTAATTGTTGTGTGATATAAAGATTTAGATATTTAGGTTTTTGAATTAACTATTTGAAGACAAGATGTTTTAGAATATACATTAGAAAAATAAAAAAATAATAAAAAATATAATTTATTTATTCCTTGAATGAAGGGTTGACTAAGTTATCCATGAGTGTGTAACATTATTATTATTTTTTTTATTATAAATAATTCGAAAATCTAAAATGCGATTACTCTGGAGATGAGTTTGTAATATCTCTTCCATGATTTTTGTTTTAAAGCCTAAAAACTAGACATTATCTGAATTAGTTTTAAAAATTTAAACAATTGCTACCATTTTCCTAATATTTTTTAAAATTTACGTCTAATTTGAGTTACTTTATTTCTACTATCAATTATATGTTTCATTTTCATTTTTCAAATATTTATTACAAAATTAAAAAAAGAAAAATTTAAACACTATAATCTCATGTGTGGGATTAGAATCTTAAACCAAATAAACCATCTCGAGTTATTAATTATTTTTTTTGAGATACCATCAATACCTAAAAAATAGGGTTACAATAATACTCATGGTAATGCATTTTGGAAGAGAGAATGAAAAAGTGTGATAAAAGGTAAAAGAAAGACGTTTTTTTTTTTTTAATATATATATATTTTTTTTTACAATTTATGACAATATTTTAAAGTCATAAAAACTTGGGGGTATGTGGTTTTGACTTTTGAGTTCGAATGACTCTCTCACATGTATTTATCATTAAAAAAAAAACCTATAAAAAATTAAGAAAAGATTTTAAAAGATGGAAATTTTATGCATGTTTTTCTTTTCCTATTTTTTCAAAAACTCATTTTTCATCTTGACAAAATCGTTTAATCTCCAAAAATTGCTCCATTTTTTTTCCACTTTTATCGAATTCAACTTTTACATCACCTCCTTAAACCTTAGCTATTTTCCCATTGATTAACGATTTTTTTTCTCAAAAACTTTGTAACAACATCTGATCTCACAAATTGTACATCAATTGACCTAACTGTAAACTATCTCCTCTGTGTTAGAGATGTTTGTTTGTCATATTTAAGGAGAATTTAAATTGAGGAATTACCCAACTCTTTTTTAAAAACTTACATTCAAACGAATTTTTACTAACTTATCTTCATTTTTACTTTTAAAAATAACTCTTCATTTCTAATAATTTATTTATAACTACTCAATCATTTCTAACCACTAATTTCTAATCATTCAAAATAATTCATTTTTAACAATTCATTTCTAATCATTCTTTTTTTAATTACCCATTTTAAATTTATAATGTTTTGACTTTAACTCTTCTACAAAAAAAAAAAAAAACTACATCCAAACGTGTTTCTAACTACAACTCTCAATTTTAAACTATTCAATATAACTTTTCATCAAAACATCATCAAACACATCTTTTAGTATTACTTGTAAATTGAGAGATAGTTGATAGGTGATTAATTGTCTTAACACTCCTTTAATTACTCTTACCTAATCTCTCTTTACTTTGTATTTATTAAGGTCTTCTCCTCCTTGTAACACATCAGTTAAGAAGTTATTAAAGAAGTAAATACATGCAATAACCCCCCATGTTTGGTGTGATTTACAAGAGTAAAAGAGATTTAGTTTAAGGGTAAATTGGTAATTGGGTCCCTTGGTGCTAGTTTTGTGTTTTAAAAGGAGTTTAGAGGGCATTTTTGTCAATTTAGCCCAAGGTATTTGAGCAGCCCTAAGTCTAAAAATTGGGAGTTGCTGCCCTGCGTTGGAAGTTTTCGTCGTAGCCTTGCATTTCGTTGCCGTTCAAAGCCTGCGCCGCCGTGTATCCGTGTGGTTCTTCACGAGCTTGAGCTTAGGGGCAGTGCAGCGTCGCCGGATTTTCAGGCGGCGCCTCCGTGGGTTGCAGTTTCAGCGTGGGTTTCGTGCAGGTCCGGTTCGAGCCGCTCCGTTTCGTCGTGGGGGTCTCAGTCGCAGCGTGGCCGTCGGAAGTTGAGAAGAGTGTAGCATCGCCGTGTGTCTGTCGCCGCCGCGAGGAGATCCACCGCCGCCGTTCGTCGACGGAGACCAATTCCAGGTCAGTTCTCTCTCTTGTGTAGTTTTGGTGACATCCAAATGTAGAAGAAGGTGGGTGTTTGGTTTGAGAGGTAAAAGGTGTTTGGTCAGGGTTTAAACGCATTTAAGCTGTGGTTTGAATTTGTTTGGCTAAGGGTTTAAACTCATTTAAGTTGTGGATTAAGGTTGTTTGGATATGGGTATAGTAGTTGTTTGGATTGTAGTTTAAATGGTGAATTTGACCCATTTTTATGACTTTTCTATAGACCAGATTTGTTTGTTTGGAGTGTTCTTCGTTCTTCCAGCCGAGTTTGAGAGGCGCGTGTAGCCCTCGAAAGTCATTGTGAAACGAATTTTTTAGGATCTTCACTAATAGGTAATTACAATTAATTTAATTTCCTTCACATTTATTTGCAGATTACTAATGCCTTGGGTGATTTTGGGGGATTATTTATTTATTTATTTTGCAGCATCCTAATCCAATTGGAAGTGGGTAGAATCTTGTATTGTGGGCACATCTAAAACTACTTGGTCTCAAGGTATCTTTATTAGGTTTAATTTTAACCCTTGTTTGATTTGTTTAATTGGGTTTTACTCTACAATTTTGGATTCTTGGAAGGGGCCACACTATTGTTTGATGTGAGTCTTGAACAGGCCAACACACTTCAAACCTCCCCATTCTTCATTTACATCACTTCACATGCATCTATTAGTCTTTTGTTTGTGCTCATTCGTAGTTTCAATTTCATTTTGATGCTTCAACAATATCCTCACTTCACATCTGTATAATTAACTCTATTCACCTATTCTGTTTACATACACTCCTAGGTTTATTTTTTATTTTATTTTTTGTGAAAATAGTTATTATATGACTCAAAATATTTCATTTTCATTCTACTCATATATTTTATTATTATGTGCTTTTCTTATTACTATGCATCTTATTGTTTATTCTTTTTTGTCTCATATAGCATAGTGTTATGGATTTTTTGTTTGTCCAATAGGGTCTACTTTATTGATGCGCGCACACACATTAAAGTGGCCACTATTTTTTGTTTCATATAGAAATTGTTTTAGATTGTTTTATTTGTCCGACGTTTTTATTGATTCACACCGCTTTCCACTTGATTGATTCACGCATAAAGTGACCACTATTGATTTAGGGTTTGTCCAAAATAGACACCACTTTAACATTAAATCTTTCTCATGCAGATTCACATTATGTCTGACATCGAGAGTAGTGATGATGAGGTTCGAAGGAATACTAGAGGTAACACAATGATGCATGAGTTGGATGAAATAAGATTGCGTGGAGAAAGAGTCGTTATTCAATATAATGCAGATGGTCAGGAAGTGGGTTGGGCTGCACCCAAATTACAGAGTTACCTTGGGACGCTTGTTAGAAAATCAATACCTCTAACATGTACTGATTGGAGTAGAGATGTCCCTATTGACTTGAAAGAGAAGATTTGGGATTGTCTAGAGGTAATTTTTCAATACTATAGAATATCCAAACATATTTCCGGTCATTGATATGCGTAGTAATTATTAATCTTACTTTTATTGTTTACAGATGACGTTTGTGTTGGATCCTAAATCAAAACATAGGATCATGTTGTCGGCGTCACATAAATTTAGATCATTCAGATACAATCTTACCCAATACATTATGAGATATAAGGATCGTAAGCCTCATAGGATTGCATCGCCGCCACCTAAGCACAATTACATTGCGCAAGATCAATGGGATTATTTTGTTAAAGACCGTTTGTCTGAAGAATTTAAGGTAATTACTTACAGTTTCTATTAATTAATTGTTCATATAAGAACTAATTTCAGCATGTATGTTGCACAGAAAAAAAGCAAGGAGGGAAAAGAGAGACGTGCTCTTCTTAAATATCCCCACCGTCTTGCTCGAAAAGGATATGCTCGGTTGGCTGCCGATCTAGTAAGTAACGTCAAGTTTAATTACAATTCCAATTTCTCCTTATATTATTGGTAGACTTAGTAATCAGTGTGCGATAAATTTTGATTGTATAGAAACTAGATGATAGTACTGATCCATCTTATCGTGCTACGTTATGGAAAGGAGCCCGTATGGATAAAAACAAACAGATTGTTGACCCAGCAACAATTGAAACGGTCAATCGAATGGTAAATGTTTGTTCATTTATTTTTGTTTTAACTTTTAATCTTTACGTATATCCACGGGTTAATCCAATACTATTTGGTTATAGGATGCGTTGGCTAAGGAAAAACAAGGTCAAGATGTTTTGACTGAAGCATTAGGCACGCCAGAACATAGAGGCCGTGTTAGGGGAGTTGGTGGATTTATTCCCCCATCAAGGTTCTTCAAGTTCGCCCATCCAAAATCTAATATTGGAAAAGAACCAATACAATCGGAAATGTGTGTTGGAAGCGCTCCACGTTATAAATCTACTAGCGTGGGTAGTAATTTATCGATGATGCATGGCGTGGGCGTCGAAGAGGCCATTGAGGCCAGCGTAGAAGTGGCTTGCGTCGAAGAGGGCACTGTAGAACTTTGTGTCGGAGAGGACGTCGAAGAGGGTATCGAAGAGGTCACTGTAGAACTTTGTGTCGAAGAGGATGTCGAAGAGGCCAACGTAGAAAAGTGTGTCAGAGAGGACGTTGAAGAGTCCATCTGCAATCCTATTTACGAAGATTTAGGAGAGGTATGTTTCATATTAACTAATTACACCATATCCTATACATTAAAATTAACCAAATACTTATAATTAATTACTTTTTTAGGGTATGGCTTGTCAACTTGCCATCGAATCGGTAGACAACATTGTTGCCATTGGCACAATGTATGAATCGAGAGGTTTACTTACCAAGTTACATGGGATGCTTCTTGGTAAATACCACGTGCGCGTCATGATCGATTTTATACTTGAAGGTAATTCAGATTTAGACCTGCCCATACCTTTGAACGAAGATTTGTTGTTTCTTGGACAAGCGAAGGGCACATTGGTGCCATGGCCTCGTATGTGGGTCATACCGTCGACTGCTGCCTTGAAGGTTTTTTGTTCTTAGTGTTTCCATATTTCACGTTAAGTCAAAAGCATTATGTTATCTTATTGTATCAAGCTAAAGAGAAAAAAAAAAGCATGAGTCATTAAAAGGTTTGAGTCAACAACGTAGCAAAATAACATATTCATTTGTGTAAGGAATCAGATATGGATCAAATATTGATCGTACCAAGAACAAACAATCTTTGTATAAGTGGGTTGCATGGACACAAATCATGAAGAAACTATGATTGAACTATTTGAAAATAATTAAAGTTAAGATGCCCAAACAAAATGAAAACAAACTGTTGATTGGAAGCATGTGAAGTGATCATCATATTTATACACAATTTGCATAGGAGTTTCATGGAATTGAGAAATAGGGGAAGCTTTAAGTGGAACATGGTTTCACAATATTCTTTTTCTAGCCATGGAAATACAATTTGAGAAATATTGTAACCCAGTTCATACTTTCATATTTATGATGAAAAACAAAATAAAATTTCTTCCAATATGAACCACCAACACCAAAGTGGGACATGGTTTGTGTTATTCTTAAAAAAATTGTTCTTATTCTCAGTCTCTATTTTTTTTTAAACAGTCAAGATCAGAAGTGGAGGAAGACAAATGAGAAAAAGGTGACAAAAAGAAGTGGGTTATAACAGATATATATATTTTTTTTTCAAATTTTAATTTTAAAGAAAACAAAATAGTTTTTAACTCAACATGCAAAGAAAGGAATTTTAGCCATGTTGAATCTTACTGTTCGCAAAATTCACACGTATCAGTTTAATTAAGAATATAATTGAATGAACAATGAGTTGAAGGATCCCCAGCTTCGTCCAAGCGAACAGTACTTTAATAATAACTAAGTGTGTGAGTCTCTACAAATGCGCAAGTATACGCAGTCGTGCTGTAGCAAGTTTTAATGTAAGTAAGAGTCAT
>JBBMKA010042657.1:0-21264 GCA_037833695.1 Sechiopsis laciniata | reverse complement strand
TATTAATGAAAAATTGCAATTACACCCTTGTAGTTTGTATAATATTGTAATCATGACCCTATGTTATTTTAAAATTAATTTTGTAATTTATGAGGAAATAAAAAAAAGGTTACCTTCAAAGCTCTTGTGAAGGCTGCCAGTTCTCTTGAAAAGTTGATCATAGTGAGGCCTGCAGTACAGCACTCCATCAAAGGAACAAAAGTTGCTAAGCTGCAAAACCAAAATACACAAATCTAATTCATTATTTTAAAAAATTACTTTTGGTAGCAATTTTTTTTTTTTTTTTTTTTACTAATCTTCTATTAAAAAACTATCCAAATGAATGGGAAAGACTAGAACTGTTAATTGTTTTAGTTGAGATTTATGTAAAAATTAAGATGAAAAGTTAACATGAACAATAGCTCAATCGATATAAATATGTATCTATGATCAAATGATCATGAATTTAAAATTTTTGCCTTAATTATTGTTGAATTTCCACCCATTGTCATCTCTAATGATTACTTAATACTTTATTAAAAGAAGAGATTTTCGGTCCATTTGATAACCATGTTTTTTAGTCTTATAAAAAAAAAAAAAAAAACTCTTTATTTTCTAAGATAACTTTTATCTTTCAAAGAAGTATTAAAAATCTTAACTAAAATCTAAAAATAATGAGCTTAATCTTAGAAAACAAAAGTAAAAATGTTGTTAACTAAATAATAAAATTTAAAGAGTAAAAAGTTGTTTTAAAACGAAATACTTATCAAACCAATTTTATATAACTATCATATTTGACATCAAAATTGTAGCCGAGTGTTAGGATCTCACAATTGTCCCACATTGAAAAAGTGAAGAGTCCAATATTTATAAGACATATGACTTACTCTTCTCATTGCCAATTGATTTTGAGGTGGAATCTTATATTCTCTAATACCGATAAATCGCTATCGGTATCATGCATTTCGATGCTGAAATAAGTACTTTTTTTAGAGGGAAAAAGATTATAAAATGAATAACCTTGAGAGTGCCTTTACAATGGTAGCATCGGAAGCAAGCCTTATGGAAAACCCTATTATTAGTAGTAAGCTTATCCACAAGATAAACCGTTTTCTCACACGCCATGCACTTTTCTGTGGTTCCTGAAAAGCTAGCCATGGCTTTCTATACCTTGGTTTAATGCGGCTCGAAAACAATCAATCCGATTGACCGAACCGAACAAATTCGAGACGGCCGGACTGGGAGAGAGTGGCTTTTCTTCCTTTCGTGTGTTTGCTTTGTTTTGCCAAAGCCACTCTCTCTTTTGTTTTGTTTGTGGGGGTTGCAGGCTGTGAATAAATAATGAAAGAGATGAATATATATATATATAAGAAAAAAGCAAAAAAAAAAAAGGAATGAGAAAATTGCGGATTGAAAATTGAAATATAAGTGGTGGAGATTACTATTTCAAACCTGGTTTTACGATAAACCAATGGATAATATTAGCAAATTTAGCAACAAATTTTTTTGCCTAAATTAGAAGATTACAACAATAATTCGAACACTAATTCCATCATCGAACTCTAGCTATTTTATGTCTCGGTTGTGTCCCCTCCCGAATTTGAACTTAAAAAAAAAAGGAAAAAAGAAAAAAAAACATTATCGAAATAATTTTAATTTGTTTGAATAATAAGTGGACCAAGTTTAGCAGTATTACTATATCTTTCTCTCTCTTGCTAGTTTATATTTGAGTCTTTTACAAATTTCTTTTTTTTTTTTAACTAAATTTTATAAAACATAAATATTTATGCTATGTTAGGTTATTTTAGTAAAAAATTGAGAACTGAAAATGAAAACTTGGAAAAGAGTGAGTCTATCCATATGGCAAAAAACTCCTTCAATATATCCTAGTTAAACTAGGATTCATGTTCCAAGCATAAAGAGACCCCATGTTTTGTTTTAGAATGTTTCTCAACATATATTTTTAAACTGAAACAGTTAGTACTTCTGTTTTTTTGTTTTTTTATAATTCCACAACAATTAAAAGTAAGGAGATATATGTAATTTATTGGTTACAAAATTGTACATAATGTCATTAGAGTTCTACTTCTTTTGGCTAGCACGTGTTTCTATAAAATACTAACATTTAAAGCCAATATTAATTAATTATGGATGAAAAGATTTGATAGAGATTTGAACACATAACTTTTAGCTCGATGTCATGTTGAGTCAAGTTAAATTACCAATTAATCCGAAAATTTAAGTTGATATGTTGAAGTAAATTTACAAGTTCAAACTCATGCTAGGCTATGACTTTCTTTTTTTATCAGTTATTTCAATTTCTGCACATTAAGGCCCTTTATCTAATACTAATAATTGAGTTACATTTACACACTAATACTTAATCTAACATTGTTAAGTTATGTATGTATTTGAAGCAACAGCCAACAAGCAAGGACAATAGAGGATGGAATGGATATGAATTTGGGCAAGCCAGGAAAAATGAAACTTCTAGAAGGCTGGAAAATGTATCTTTATCTTATTGTTTAAAGTCTTAGCTCATTGTACGGATTCTGTACCTTTTCTTTTGATTTTGTTCTTTATAGTTGTGAGGATTGAAGCTCTATTTTTTTGAAGGGCTATCTCCTCCCTTATATTGCCTCAGCTCTATCGAGGGTTCGAATCTTTCTCTTTCTTTATTAATTCAAAAATGGTACTGACCACAGAAGATTGTCAGAACTTTGTCGCTTTGAGCTTATTGAAACCAGGTTTTCTTCAAAATAAATCAATAAAATTAGAAGGATGACAGAGAGTAATTCAGTTCATGTCTTGACATAACCTATATATATTTTGAAGTTCACACGTGTCCCAAATTTGACCACATTTTTTTTCTTTGATTTTTTTTTTTTTTTCTATTTTTTGGGTTAGTGAACAACAAAATGTGATTTAAATTGGGCCACATATATGAACTTCAAAATATAGATCATGCCAAAGTATGACCTAAAATCTTAGCCATTCGTATGATGTAATAATATATCTATTGGATGCAGTATCTATTGTTTCATGTGTTAGCACATGTTAGAGAGAAACTATAATGACTATGTTGTCACAAGACAAACTTGACCTATTATCAATTTTGCCCTTAAATTTTTAATTTCCTTTACATTAAAGTCAGTTTTGAAATTTTGGTTTCATAACAATAAACTCAATTTGTTGGGCTACTTCCAAATACATTTTGCCCACTTAAATTTGTAAATTCCAATGTAATATAGATTAAAATTATTCAAAAAAAAAAAAAACATACGTTAGGTTGTATTAGAAAAATTGTGACATTTTTATGGATGTCTGTTTACTTATAATAGCTAGTAAATTTTTTCAAAAATGTATGTTCGTCCCAACTTTGAATTTAAAGTTAAATGTATGTATAGTGTATAAATTTGACCCATAAATTAGTATAAAGTTTCAATTATTAAAAATTGATAAAACTCACTTTTCATACTTTTTTTTTAGTACATATCGGGAGAAGGGGGGACAAATACCGATTCTCGAGATCGAACCTGTGATGTTGGTGTTGAACTGGTTTTCAACCAAACAATGAAATCATTGCACCACTAATCCATTCAGTTACTTTTCATACTTTCTAATCACGATACTTATTAAAGCCATGACATGTACTAAGCAAATTGTAATACAAATATTTACCTTTTTATACTCGTGAGTATGATGGTGTGAGTTGGTTTACACAACCTCAACCATTATCACGAGCAATCCTATAACACTTGGCTCGCAAGAAAATTGGATAACCGCTATGGATTGAACTCAAAATTTTAAATACTCTCTTTGACCATTTGGTCAATCTCATGATAAAAAAAATGGTAAAATATCATTTTGGTCTATGAACTTTGACCTTTGTTACATTTTAATCTATAATCTTTTAGTCCAATTTTAATCTTTGAATTTTAAAATCTTCTATTTTGATCTTTAAACATACAAAAGCCCATTCTTAGTCCTTATATTTTTTTATAAAAAAAAAATTAAAATTCTTCTCTATAGTAAATTTGAAGGCAATAAATTTGAGTCAATAATGTTTAATAATCTTAATGCAATCAAAGACAAAATATGTTCAAATATCTAAAATTTATAAAAGATGGTAATTTTTTTAAAGAAAAATAAACAAATTTTTTTACCATGACCCATTTTAAGTTTTTAACAAACTTCAAAGTTTATGAACTAAAATTAGACTTTTAAAAATTCTGAGACTAAAATGAAATAAATGTCAAAATTCAAAAACTAAGGTCCCGTTTGATAACCATTTTGTTTTTAGTTTTTGAAATTTAAAACTACAACAACTATCATACCATATGTTTTTTTCTACATGGATATCTACATCTTACCTATATTTGTAGAAACCAAACTAAAATTTGAAAACAAAAAAATAGCTTCCAAAAGTTTGTTTTTATTTTTGAAATTTGATTAGAATTCACCTACTTTTTTAAAGAAAGTTAGATACATTATAGGAAAGATGAAACACATTGAATATGAGTAAAAATAAGCTGAAATTTCAAAAACCAAATAGTTATCAAACAGTGCCTAAAATTAGACTTTTGAAAATTCATTGACCAAAATGGAACAAATGTCAAAGTTCAGAGACCAAAATGGTAATTTACCAAAAAAAATAATAAAATAAATAAATAAAAAACTTCAAAGCTAAAGAACTCTGTTTCTTAGGATCTTAATTGCCAAAATATATACAAACAGCACCGTTTTGACATATCTAAATCCTATTTCTGAGTGAGAGAGGTTTTCAACAACTGGTCCAATTAATAGATAAAAAAAAATGTTCAGATCACAATCCTCATTGTCAAATCAAAATTATAGCAACAATCAAAACCAACTTCTGTTTCTGTTTCCCTCTTTTTTTCCTCCCAACAAGAAGAGAATAATCACAACCCTCAAATAAAAATCTAAATCAATGTACATAAGTAGGTGCTGCCAAGATATAAACACAGAACAGAACAGGAGAGGGAACTTGGATATCAGCAATGCTCAGATGGACAACAGAAATATTTGCACAACAAGAAATATATGCCTCTTATAAATTAGACGTTGGAATCTGAAATTGCAGACACTCCGGCTCAGTTTTTCGACTTCGAATGCTTTACGAGCCAGTCGATGACAGTGTCGATATTGGTGGAGTTCTTGCAGGATATCATAAAGCAACAGACTTCTCTATCAGTTAAAGACTTGAGTCCCCTGCAAGGTGAACAGCCATCTTTAAAAACCACATGTTCTGCCTACAAAGTACTTATAAAATACTTTTTTGTGTTCATTCATCTGACTTAAAAATTGATGGTACTTTTTTGGACCTCATTAGCTAGCATGGAAGCTGATATAGAGGTGGGGATCATGCAACATCATGACAGAACAAATGAACTCATTGTTTTTTTATATCCGTGAGTATCTAAGTCAGCTTACGTGCGGCTTGACTATTATCAAAGGACAGCCTGATGTCAAGATAACTCATAGGAAATCGATTCATTTTTATTAGTTCGAGGTTTCTTAGATTCAACTTACATTCGATCTGTGAGATCCTGCTTAGAAAGGGCTCCCTGTTTGTCGATCTTGTTACCCAATACAAGCAAGGGAATTCCATTCAGTGAAGGCTTACTCAACAAGTCGTGAAGTTCACTTTTTGAGACAGACAAGTTCTCGTAATCAGCAGCATCCACAACGTAACTGCAAGACAAGAAGTCAGGAGAAGTGACATTTTAAAAACAAATAGAGTGAGCAACAATCAAGCCTTTTTTTTCTTTTCTTTAGGAAGGGCATCTTCAATCGAAATTTTTAGCATTCATTGGACATAGAAATTTCAAGCACTACGCTAAATTAAGACGAGTTGAGGAAACAAAAATTCATATATGTTTGAAACTTCCAAAAAATGGCAGAAGAGAGTTAATATCTATTGTCAAAAAAAGACTTTGTAAACAATGTTTTGTCACCCGGCTTTTCCTCTTGAAAAGGCGAGGCAAAAAGCCGAGGCGGTATGAGGCGTAAGGCTTAATTTTAATTAAAAATATTATAAAAAGAGATCTCCAAGGGAAGAGAAAGCAGAAAACTCAACAAGCTAGAGTTAGCAAAAGTTTAATCAGAAATCTAGCTAAGGAAAGAGAACTCCACTGCGAACAAACAAGCATCACTGAACCAAGACTGCACGTACTTTAACTATAGTAATGTAAGATTGCAAAGTATATTAGCAATTGGCGCAAATAAAGTATACAAGTATAGGTAACATACACAATTGCAGAAACTGCACGGCAATATCTTTCCCACATACTGCGGAACCTTGGTTGGCCTCCAAGATCCCAAAGCTTTATTGTTACATTGCCTTTTGTCACCTTCTTCATATTAAATCCTACCTGCAGATGAAAGGATACTTTGAGGAGAACTGTAAAATAAGCTATGGTACAAAACAATGTAACAAAAGCAAGAAAGATCGCACACCGTTGGGATCATGTCTTCACTGTATCCACCCGTCTGCATTAAGGAAGAGAAAGATGAGCCATCAGCAGTAGCCAATATAAACATGTAAATAACCAATAAAAATATTTAACATATGGTTGGGAACAATTACTTACTGCAATAACATTTACAAGTGATGTTTTTCCAGCATTCTGAAGCCCAATCAGAGATAATTCCATCTCTTGCTTGAAAAAGA
Organism: Sechiopsis laciniata; assembly: GCA_037833695.1. NCBI lineage: Eukaryota > Viridiplantae > Streptophyta > Magnoliopsida > Cucurbitales > Cucurbitaceae > Sechiopsis > Sechiopsis laciniata. The sequence goes on along the minus strand of JBBMKA010042657.1, from coordinate 14,591 downwards.
GACTGCAATTGAAAATATGATCAAATTAAATGCATATTAACCCACAGAGGTGTGCATCACATGAAGAATCAAAGGAAACACTAGTCATCTCTTGGTGCTTGGGAGTCTTGTCCTCATTAATTAAGAAAATACTTGACTCGATCTTATCACCTTTATCTTAACAACTCATCGAATCAAATTGTTTCATATCATATATACACATATATAAAAATAAAAAACTTAAAAGACTATTAATATTGAGACGTAAACCTGTCCTGAGGCCTTTGAGTTTGAACTGTGAGAGATTTACGCTCAGGACGGGTTTACGCATATCTCTCATCCCAAATGATCCTAACCTTCTCCTCTCTCTCACCCTTGGTGGTCATCCAAACATAAAGGAAAAGAAATACCTATGGGAAAATTTCATTCGGGAAATTTGTTACACCATATGGAAAGAAAGAAATAGAAGAAATTTTCAAGATAAAGAAGCCACATATTTCTCCTTTTTTTTGAATCTATAGTCACATTAGTAGTTACATGGGGTACACAATTTCCTCCTATTTCCAATTATAGTTATGCTATCCTCCTCATGAAAGGGAGAGATCTTTTGAAATTTCCTACTTGGGGTTTAATCCCCTTCTTTTGTAATTTCATATATCATATAATGTTTAAGTTTAAGTGACATTTTTTTTAAATATCCGTGAGTGGCCAAACTAGCTTACACACTTTGACTATTCTCATGGAACAATCGTGAATAGCACGGCCTGACTCTACTACATTCGGTTTAAAAGGTTACTTAAAGAAAATTAATTCCTAGGTAAGTTGAAACCATGGATTGACCCTAGTCACCCTACTATATTTGTTTATGTGGCATTTGTCAAGGGTGGTTTTTTTTCTTTTTGCATACACATGGCTAGGCTAATAATGTTCAAGGGTCGTATCAAATTTATGATTGGTTAAATATTTTTAGTTAAATTTGAGTCTTCAACCTCATACCAAAAACAATGAAAGTATCATCATTGCAAGTGCAACTTACCAGTTCATTCATTGTTCTAAATTGCAGCCACCAAAATAACAACAATCTTTTTGAGATCATAATCAGAAGAAAGGATAAGGAAGTAAACAAAATCTATTACAAATTGAAACACCCCCAACTAAATTCTCTCATTCAAAATCGAAACCCTAATAGTCACCTCCCTCATTGGCCACGTTCTTGTGGAAGTAAACCAAGGCATATGGCAATAAAAATGCATCTCAGCGACACAAAAAAAATCCATATTAAACCTCAATGCTCCAAAAAAAAAAAACGAAACAAGTAAAGAATCTCAATGAAGTAAATGGCATCGCCTGTATAATTAATGAAACCATCAGTTTAGTCCTATAGGCTATAGTTTGGAAAAGTTAAAATTTAGTGCCTATAATTATAAAAGATAGAATTTAGTCTCCATAGTTTGATCAAACCTAAAAAATATTCCTTAAAAAACAGTCTCTGTCGTTCGTAATTGTTGGTGAATTAAATATGTGAAAGTTGATTATTCATGTGTCAATAATGACTTTATGAGTTTTGCGTTTGATTGAACAAAAAAATAACATATTTAACATGAACATAGACACCTACATATAATAATTCGTCAACAATTACAAACAAGGACTAATTTTTAGTTTTTTATCGAACATAGGGAGTAAATTTTAGTTTATAAAATCATAGGGACTAAATTTTAGTTTATAAAATCATAGGGACTAAATTTTAACTTTCTCCGAACTAAGAGAATAAATTCTAGAGTTTAAAATCATAGCCACTAAATTCTAAATTTAACCAAAACAAGTAGTTCTCTCGCCCATTAATATTCTTAAATCCCACACAACCGAAACCTAATTTCCATTCGATTCATCCTCCACAATCCTCCCGCTTACTAATCTCAACGATACGAATACAACCAACAGTATGATTTTCAAATAACATAATAGATAACAGAGAAACATCCAATCCAAAATTCGAGAAACATTCAATCGTGAATCCGAATAAGAATCGAGAATAAGAGCTGATACCTTCGAAGCCAATTGAGAAAAGCTTCCCACAACCCCATCGCGAACCAATAAAAGCTCCAGAGACAAAATCTTCTTCTTCTTCTGAATCTTCGTTCTAGGGTTTCGATCAACTTGAGAAAAAAAATCAAATGTGGGAAAGCTTTTCGCCTTTGTTCGGGTTCTTCGCTTTAGATCAGAAAAGCTAATTTGGCTATCTCTTTTTCAAGCTCTTTCTTCCGCTTCTTAGTGAATTTCGAATTATAATAGGGATTGGTTTCTTCTGGAAGTCTCACGCGCCTGGTGGGAGAGTGATGAGCATCAGCCATTTTAATTGGCTCTTGTGGATACGTGGAGTAAGTGAATTCGTTCGTGAAGTACACGCGCGGATTGATGACAATGATGTGTGGTTTTGGTTTGAGGTCGGCATAAAACGACGGCGTTTTGTGCCATTTAATAAATGTACGATATTCTTCAATGGCATAAAATATTTCGAAAAATATATTTATTGGAGGCTGTGGCGTGGGGTTTCATATTTCTATATGATCTGTTTTGAAAATTGAACGGAGAGATTCTGAATGCGGTGTCAATTTTTATTTATTTTTTGGTTGAATTTTTTGTTTGAATTTGTTAAAATGGTATCTTTTAAATGTTTACATTCTTATGGTATTGTTTTTAATACTTTGTGGTCATTCTAGTTTAAATGGGTGGACTCGAACCTGTGATTGGTCATAGTCATGAAAATACATTAATGTTGTTGAGTTACTGCTCTTATTAATATACTATATCTATATTTATTAATGCATCACATAATTAGTAGTTTGTGGATGAAGGATTCATACTCTAATACTTAACGGGTGATTGAAATTTACTAAGGATCTTGTTGTTTTAGATAAAGGCATGCATCTATTTACTCATGGTCAAGAAGAGTTTTTCAAAAGAGAAATAATTGCATGTTGTCAAGGCTTTGTTACCGCCCACGTGGCGAAATCTGGACCATTTATACTATTTTTAATTTTGAAAAATAATATTTTAAAAGAAAAAAAAGAAAAAAAAATAGTCCAGATTTTGTCACATAGGCAGTAGCATACTACCTTGCAATAATTTCTCTTTTCAAAATGGTCATGAGTAGCATTTCATCAAATATTTCTTTCTTTTTCTTTTTGAAGCGACATCAAATCTTACGACTAAACTATCATCTGAGTGAAATAACACATGTTAAATCATTTTTTGTTTTATGAAGTCAAAAATCAAAACTAAAGCCTCATTTCATAACAATTTTGTTTTTAGTTTTTTATTTTTGAAATTTAAGCCTACAATAATTATCTTATCACTTTGATGCTTACATCTTACTTATATTTTTAAAAACCAAACCAAAATTTAAAAACAAAAAAATGAACTTTCAAAAATTTATTTTTGTTTTTTAAATTTGATTAGTATTCACCTACTAAGATGAAACATATGGTAGGAATTTTGAGTAAAAATAAGTTTAAATTTTAAAAATTAAAAACAAAAAATTAAATAATTCTCAAACAATGTCTAAATTGTTCAAGTAGTTATTTGGTTTTATGCAAGTTAAAGCTTATAATTGCTAATAAATTATTTATATAAAAAGATCTCTAAACAATTGATTTCCTTTACCTCTAAACTCTTGAAAGTTTAAAAATATTCCCTTTAAAAAAAAAAGAAAAAGAAATTCACAAATACATTTGTTATTAAGTTTTGGATGAAAAAAGTTACTTTTTATATCGTGTCGGGACCTACTTGAGTACATTTCGACTATTGTCACTGCTTGAACCTACAAAATTTGGATGTCAAGAAGAAAAAAAATCCGACCATTTAAAATCGTTATAATGGTTTTGGACGAAAATCACTATAACTTTGTTTTAATAATACCCTCGAATTTTCGAAAGTTTCAAAAATATCAAACCTTAAAAATGCAGCCTCAAAGTTTCATTTGAATAATACCATCTCGACCTTTCTAAAAGAAATTAAAAAAAATCTTACTCAATTGTTTCTTCATCATCTTCTACATATACTTTTTCTATGAAAAACTAATAAAAGTGAATGTGTATTATTAAATAAAATAACAGTTGCGAAGCTAACTCCATGAGAACCTTGCAAAAATACAACAAAATTTGATTATAATAAGCAAAAGAACAGAGGGAACATACAGAGGCTGTGAGATTAAACTTGAACTTGAAGAAGCAGAGGAAATTGTTGTTCTGAATCTTCTGTTGATGATGCAGCAAAAACACTAAGCTTCTGAGCAGTGAGGGAGGAGTTGGTGACAGACGGGTGAGAGATTTGCATATGATATTCTCCATGGAAAAGTGAAGCTTCAAAGAAGCCATTGGCATCTGTTGTTGCTGTGATTGAGCCCTTGATTCCCCACTCTGTTAATAACTTGTCAACCACATCACCAGTTGGTAAGTTGTGGAAGTTGTTGTCTGTCAAACACATTTTATAACATCCCCCTGCTGACCATGCTGACCAAATCACTATTCCATTTACTTTTGGATGTGAAAATCCTTCTCTTAAGATTTGCTCCAAGTTAGATGCCTGTTTCATCCACACACAAAACAAGAACTTAGAATTGTATCATCATGTGATGCTCACCAAATTCCTGGCTCAATTCATTTCAATCCACCCAAGACTTGTTTTTATTTTCCGTGTTATTTCATTCTAAACAACGCTCAGAATCTGACACTCTTCTCTCACTGTGTCTGTAACACTTTCTTTTATCAATGAAAATGTTTTCATTTTTTATCACAAAAAAGAAAAATAACCACCATGAGTTGGCCTAGCGGTTAAAGAGAGCCTTGGGGATCTAAGTTTTTTTTTTTTTTTTTTTGAAACCGTGAAATCAGAGCTTTGCTTCATTATAACTAGGGTAACTACGATCGTTCCCTAGGTCAAGCACCGAAACACATCGAAGGAATGAAGACACATGAGGTGTCTATAAATTAATGTCACATGCATCTAAGATTGATTTATAGGAACTTTTATTCTGTTTAAAAGTTCAATCGCACCCTTTTTTTCAAAATGTATGTGAGTGTCTGAACCAATTTATGCGCACCTCACTTATTCTCATGGAGCATATCGTCTGACCCTACAATATTTGAACGTTAAGAAAACTCGTAAAAAATTAATTATTAGGTAGGTATATACCCTTCATCAACTGAACTCATCACCTTTTAGTTTATTAGATTTAATATCCTACAAGTTACACGCATACAAAAAGACTTGGAGAAACAAGTTAACATCTAAGACCACTATTAAATCAACTCTCCCCCAGTAGTTTAAAACTAATCAAAATATTGTTCCACTCAATTAAACTACCACTTATCCAGGGAGGAGCATAAACCAACAGATTTCAATATAATTAATCTGTTTATGCATATTTCCACCACAAAAGATCATTTAACTATGAACAGGCTAGCCTCTAGAGATGATTTTACTATGTATCCTACAACGATTTTCAAAATCCAGACAAATTCAACAACAAGACATAGCAGAAAGAACAGTAAAATTTCAAGAATCGCACCTGATTTGGCGAATTGGCAACATCCACTTCAGTGAGCCAAATCGGAACACCAGCAGAAGCAAGTGTATCAATAGCAGATCTCATATAAGCAATGTTAGGAGAAGAACCAAAATGCGATTCCAATCCAATCGCAAATCTACCGCCTCCATTACCAGGATATCGTCGAATAGCATCCAGCTTCTGAAGATACCTCGCCGGAGAAGAAGCCGCATCGCCGCTAAACTCAACAGTATTGTAATCATTCAAAAACAAAGGAACAGATCCTTCGGTTTTCATCGCGAAATTATAGAACAAACCGGAAGCACCAAACCCTAATTTCCTCTCGAAAAAATCAAAATGCAGATTCTCATTCTCCACATCCCAAGCAATCACTCGCCCTCGGTACCTGTCCATGACGGAGCCGATTCGCCGTCGGGCGGCGCGGTAAAGATCGGTGACGGAGAGCGATTTCAGCCACGTTTGTGCGTAGTTTTCGTCGTCCCAGAGGACGTTGTGGCCGCGAACGGCGATGTTGTGGAGCTTGGTGAAGGCGATCATGGCGTCCGGTACGGAGTAATCGATGTGGCCTTGTGATTGCTCGGTGGTGTACCATTTCATCTCGTTTTCGAAAGTCGTGGTGGTGAATCGGGAGAGGAACCAGTTCTGGTAAGGGGAGTTGTTGAGAATGTTGCGGTTGATTGCGCAGCCGATCGGAAAACCTTGCCGCCATTGTTGCAGAGTTATGGTTGCGTTTTGAAGGGGTTTGCCTTCTCTGTTTGTTGCTTGGATTTTCACTCTCCTCTTCCGATGCTGTCAATTCAAATTTTGTTGAATTTAAGGAGGATTTAGAATTAGTACTTATTACCTACCTTTTCAAAAAGTCAGGTCTAAATCAGTTTGTGGAATTACACAAAACAATTCATCTTCTTATTATTAAAAATGATAAAAATAACTTATCATTTTTATTCATTCATTTTTAATTATGTATTTTTAATCATTTATTTTTAATTATTTAAAATAATACATTTTTAATTATTAAAAATAACTATTTATTTCAAATTTATATCCAAACACAGTTGTCTCTAATTCAACTATATAAAAACAATATTTAAAGAGTTTTTTTTTTTCAGTCATTCTCAATTTCTTTCTAAACAAAATAATTTATATATCATCTAAATTCTTGTTTTTTAAAGGCCAAGTTCATAAATTTTAGATTTTTTTAATTAAAAATATTTGAGATTTATAATAAAAACGAAATATACATTGTGAAGCTAATATATTTAGTTACCTTCTCAATGGCTTGGTCTTGATGAGCTCTCCATTGTTCTTGAGTGAAGGGTTGCAATGAAACACTATCCACCCAAATTTCCACCATTGTGTTATTGCTCTAAGCAAAATTAAGTCAAAACTAAAATCCATCAACATAGTTTTAAACTTGAACTAATTGATTTTTTATTTTATTATTATTATTATTATTTTTTTTTGTAGTGTCACTAAGTAATTAATTCCTCGAGATTTCTAATTAATACATGTGGATTAAAGTTGAGCTAAAATCACTTTAATATGATAAACAATATTTTATGTGTATATTATATAACATAAATTATACCACAGAGCTTAAGGTGCACTTTATTATAACATGAAAGAAAGAATTAATTAATTTTCAATTGTCAATTTTGGGCATAAGCTCCAAATTATACTTAGATACACGCACACACACAATTACTCCACACTGAGGCAATTATTTAAGCTAAGGTAGGGTACCGCTCTGATACCACTAGTTAAGGGACGATAAATTTTTACATTTGTATGATATTGTTCATTTTTTGTGAAAGTCTTCACGGTTTTATTTTTTGTTGCATGCAAAAAGTCTCATACCAATAGAGATATTTGTCCATCTCTTGTAAACACTTAATCAACTACTCCTTATTTAACCAATGTGGGATTACATTGTGTTTGTATTCCCAACAAAATGTATGAATTATGTGAAACAAAAGTTTGAGTTTGGGCAAAACCAAATCGCTTATTATAATTGATGGTATGTAGGAGTGTACAAACCATTTGCATAAACGATCTCTCAAACACGGCCTAAATGTTACCTCGAAGTATAGCTCGACTGGACCCGATTCATTGACAGCGAGGCCGCCCTTAAGGAAGGACCAACACTTCGATTGAGCGATTGTAACCCCTACATGTTCGTAACCAGTTCTTGTTTTTACCATTGCGGCTATGTCATTTTTTCCCTCGTTCACTTTTACCCAGGCTGCAAATCACGCAAATAATTAAGGTTAATTCATAAAATTTATTAAGAGAAAATTTTGTGCATGCGTGATTAGATAAAATTTATTAATAATATCACAAAGTAATTTAAGTATGTGCCAATTAACCACTTACTTTTGTATTTTACCAATAATATGTTAAATGATTTTATTGAATAAAATTCTAGTTGCCCAATTTATAAAGAAACTGCATTATTTTATCCATTTTTATTCAATCAACTAGTTAATCCATATACCAATGAAAGTTGAGTCCAACTGATATCATGCATTATTTAATAATCAAAAGATTACGATTTCAAATTTTCATTGACATATGAGTAGCTTAATATCATGTAGTTAATTCGCCAATAATTACGAATTATACCCAATTAAAATTTTGAATATATATATTATTTTTAAAGTTAATTTTAAAACTATATTGGACTAAATTGAATAGTATCATTTCCATTTATATAGTTTAAGGGAAAAGGAAAAATAAGTTGGAAGAATATACCAGAAAAAGTATAGATGAGATTTGTATGCAAGTGAAGGCTTTGAGAGAAAGCATCATAAGAATGATTTCTTGTATGAGCAACTATGAATTTGTTGCCATTTGATTCTCTAATCTCAATTTTTGCATTGCCAAATGGAAACCATCCTTTCAATCCATCATTTAACTCTGGGTTTTCAATTATCCCTCCCTTGTATTGAGCCACTTCTGGTTTTTCCAAGCACTGCCCAAAAAAATGCATTTAAATGGTATTATTGCTTATAATAAGATAATAGGATATATATATATATATATTTAATGGGAATTTTTCATGTATGATTAAAAAAAATTAAAATAATTTTATATGATTAGCATTTTTAGAAAAAATTCATGCATAACAACGTGTTTAGTAAAAAGATGAAAAAATTCATGAACTTGATGACTTCAATCAATAGATAATAATTCAATCAGTGTCACAAATAGTTTTCAATCAATAAACGGTGAATGATAGAATTTGAATATACAAAAAATACCCAGAAATTTGCTATAGATGAAATATTTTAAAAAATATATTAGAATTAAAATGGACAATAAGAAAATTGACTCCTAAAGAAAATTCTCATATTTAATCGATTGAACCAATAAAACCATAATTTAACTGATATAAAATATAAGTTTATGATAAAAAAAAATTATAAAAAAATTATAAGTTTGAATTCTATGTATATGATGAGCTATTTTACATTTTAATACCTACCTCAACATTAGCTGAGTAGTCATATGGCATTGCATTTGTCCCAAAATCTGGAAAGGAAAAAAAAAAGGAAAATAATAATATTTACTTTAATCCTTAACTCGTAAAATATAAAATTAGTTAAATTGATTCTCAATATATATAATTATTTAATGAATTTAACGTCTGTTTTTCAATCTCTAAACTGACATATTTTATTAAAACAAAATAGTCATTTTTTTTAGATTAACAAAATAGTCATTTGATACTTGTTATTCTACCATCTATCAGCTATTAACAAATAATAATAATAAAAAAACTAAGGAAAATGGTAATGGATAAGCTATTCTAACAAAATAATTACAAATGTAGTCAAATTTAAAAATATGTGCATTTATAGTCATAAATATAGTTCAATATTGTATTATTAATATTCATTAATATAATATTATTTGGTAAGTTTCCCTAAAAATAAAAATAAATGTTATTATTTTCAATATTCTAAATTTCAAATGATAGGGCAAGACTTTTGAACTTTGAACCTCAGACATATTGATCAAACATTATTAAACCAAATTATGCTTATGCTATTATCTTATTGTTTGATGTTTGTGAATATTCTAACCAAGCACAACTCAACTCTAATTCCACAATATTAATTGTCAAAAAAATTCATAAAATATCATTCCTATGCAGTGATCACAATATCCTAAATTCATAACCTCTTAAATCTTCGATATTTGTATGATCTTTAGGCTAATTCAAAATCATAATTGCATTGAGGTTCAATTTTACTTTGAATGAAAAAAAAAAAAAAAACACAACTTAATCCACATTCATACGGAGACACAATATTTTGATTTTGTCGAAAATTAAAATATATATATATATATATATATATATATATATATATGATCGAGGTTTAATACAATGGTATATAATTATATAATTATATAATTAATGAATTAATTAAACTCTAAACGTTTGAAACAAAGAAAAAACATAAAGGGACAAAACCTGAAGCAACAAGAACAGCATAGACAATGAGAGCCACGTTTGTTATCATCGCCATGTCCATCACCTTTCTTCTTCTAATAAATAAATCACGGAGAAAATAATAATAATAATAATAATAATACAAAGAAGAAGGACTGGTTGGAAATAAATAGAGGGACTTTATGGTAATTTAATAGGTGAATAATTCCGGAGAATTTAAATATAAGGCAAAAAATAAAAAGCAAAAAGAGATTAAGGAATTGTTTTGCATGGGGGACAGATAGATATTTATAATGGCGAAAGGAAACAGTTATGGGAAAACGTATGAGAATTTTCCATGTTTAAATAATTAAATGGGCTTTAAAATTGGGAACAAAATTTGCTGTTTTTGGTCAAAGTTTTTATTTATTTTCATTCTGATTTGATATATTTAATGTTGGAGGAAAATAAAAACTGTCGTGTGGGTTGTTAAAAAGGGAAGTTGTCTTTGTTTAATCTTTTGTTTTTACCATGATTGAAATTTCCAGCTTATAATAGTTATATTATTAGATGTGTATATTCTAATTTCAGACTGTATGTTAATTCCAATGCCTATATTTGTTATATGCAAAAAGAGATTCAAGATTCAAAAAAAAAAAAAAGAAAAAAAAAAGAGAGATTGCAATTTATAGATTATTTAAGAGTTGGGTTGGATTGAATTAATACAATTTTTAAATACAGGTATCCAATTGTTAAAATGTTTCCAACTTAACACACCAATCATAAAATATTTTAGATTTTCATTTTTTTTTTCTATTTATTGTTGATTTTTCTTTAATATATATATATTTGGTGCCAATACACAAGTTAGAGCCATAAATCGATAGTATCTTTCTATTCCTTTTTATCCATACTACCAACCATTTAAGTTGTACTAAAATATCCAGAGAAGAAACAAAAAATAAAGAAGTTGAGTTGTACTTAAAATAACAAAGAAAAGACAAAAAAAAAAAAAAACAATAATAGTAATAAAATCTCAAACAATAAAATAAAATCTCAAAACTAAGTATAATTGACTTTGTATTGAAAAGGATTTCTCACTTTTTAAAGCATTTACACAATTAACTTGCCAAATATATTTAAATACTATATACTCCATTCTTTGAGTAGGAAAGATTTGAACTCACGTCATTTCGATGATTGAAATGCACCGGTTCATCGAAAGGATTGGTAATGCGTTGATTTTATTGTTTGGAGGTAATTCAATTCAACATTACAGTCATGGGTTTGATCCTAAATATCGGTATCTGGATTATCGGCAGTCGTTATGCCTTCTAAGTAGGGTTTGTCGTCCCCTACATTCAAATATTACTTTTACAACAAATATATTTATAAGTACCGTTGAAAATAATTAACTTAGATTATTACAACCTTTTTTTTACCGTTCGTATACCCAACCTAAATGGTAAGAATTGAATTGAGTTATAATTTTATTTGTGTTGAAGTAGATCGAGTTATTATTTTATAATTGTTTGGATTCAATTGATTTTTTTGTTGACTACTTTTTTGCTCGCTCAACCCAACTCATTCTAATAATAATATTGTTATATATGTGTGTATGTGATTAATTAACAAGACAAAATTTTAACATGTTAGTAGAGAACGTATATAACAATTTAAGTTTGAATCTAGTACCATACAATTTTCTTCATTTTTAATAGATTCACGAGTTACAAATTTCCGCCTTAAAGAAGAGATATGAGATAAATTCAATTTGATAAATGAACCAAAAAATACATGGGTTGAATTGATTGCTATAATGTGTGAGGTTTCATAAATTGACAAATTGTTAAAAAATAAAAAATAAATAAATTGACGAATTGATAAACCTAAAACTTTAGATTGTCATAAAAATAATCTCAACTTAATTCAACCATTCAAGTTTTTTGAAATGATGAGAACTGAACTTTAACGACTAAACTTATATCTTATAGGAAAATTGTAGTGAATGACATTTTCTAATAAAATAATTATAAATATAGTCAAATTTAAAAATATTTGTATCTATAATCATAAATATGGTTGAATACTTTATTATTAATACTGATTAATATATTATTATTTATTATTAATATAATATTATATGTTATTAATATATTATATATTATCAATATATTATTGTGTATTAATACAATATCATATATTATTAGTAACGTACCATGATTGTTAATTTTTTTAAATTATCATATTTATAATTATTTTATGAATTTGACCGAGTAAGTTCCTCAATTTTTTGGCGCCCAGGCTTCAACCCTATAAATTCATGGGTTGTAGACCGATCAAACTTTTCGCCACTCATCTTCCACGAGAAGCTTCGACTTCGGGACCTGCAGAAAAATGGAAAACAAGGAGACTGCAACTGAGGCCGATCGTCCATGGCAGTCTTACAATACTGTCTACACCAATGCAAAAGCCGGTATCCTTTTCTTCTTCGCGAGCCTTCGCTAATCTAGGGTTATCTTTTGATTATTTTTGTTTACAGTGTCGTGTGAGTAATTGATGAGCTCCTCTGATCGTGTCTGTGCGTATACTGTAATTCAACTAGTGGTTTGAGTAGCTGAGGTTTTTGAATCTGTGTCCGTTATCTTGTTTCCGATCGGCATAGAATTCAACGGTGTGTTTGTTTGAAACGAATCGTGAGAAATTAGGAATTGGATCAAAGTAAAACGAGTTTACTTTTAGAGATATTATAGCTAATGACAGATTTCGATAATATAGTTGAAAAATAGGTAAGGTTTTGGGGATTTGTCATGGGTAGTAAAAAAAGGAAAAAAGTTCTGTAGATGTCAAAATTTTAGATAAAATTCAAATATAGCAAAAACAGATTTAATCACCTTAAATGGATAGCCACAAAACTGATAAGTTTCAATCAAGTGAATCAAGTGAAATTGATAGGTGAAATTGATGGACTTCAATAAAGTGAAACTGATAAGATTCAATCAAGTGAAATTAAAATTGATAAGCTTCAATCAAGTTAACATTTTCATATTTTGCTATGTATGAAATATTTTTTTTAATAAGTTGCTATCATTGAAATAGGGATGCTAGAATTTGCCATCTATAACCAATTTCATAGGGTTGTACTTATTACAAATTTAACGTTTGGTTTTCTATCCAATAAAATTATGAATTATAACAAATATGTTATGAAATCCAGTAATCTTAATGCTTCAGTTCTCTTTTTCTGCTTGTAAGGTATGGAAGGAGTTGACAAGGAGAAGGTACAAAGAATTGTCTATGAAATGAGTAAAGGGTCAAAATATTTTGAAAATGAGGAGCGCAAAGAGGCCACCATTAGAGAAAAGATTGAGAATATGCGAGCTAGGTGTGTACAGCTTACTGCAACGGATCTTTCTCACTATCAAAAGGTGAACTTAATTTTCTAATTGTAAACCCTCCCCCTCAACCAGGGTCATTGGCATGCTTATTCATTCATTACTTTAATTTTGATTCTTTATTCTAGGAAAATTTTGTCCTGCTGTATCTTCATTTCTTTATAACCTGGGTTGATTACTGTGTTTTGTTGCCTCTTAAATTGTTGCATGTTTGGGCTGGGAATTGCTAACTTTAGTTTCCTAATTAAACAAACGCCAAACCTGGAAGCATCTTATTCTCACATTATGCAACCCAGCCCTATTAGTGAGGGGATTGAGTTTGTATTTTTTTTTTAACCAAAAAATCGGAGCTTTGCTCCTCTATACTCGGGGGTCTGATACCATGACCCAAGGACCGGACCCGGGATACTTCAAGGATTTTCTAGTTTAAGTGCTTCCAAGCGGTCTCGAACAGGGACATCCGATGGAGTATACTTCGAATTCCATGGCCTCAACCAACGGGGCTGCCCCTAGTTAGATCTACATTTGTATAGAGAGGTTCATTCAATTACCCCAAAAAGGATAGAAATAGAAGCACTTTCCCCCTTTCCACTTCCCCTTCTCTTTTTCTTTATTATTATTTTGCATGTTGGATATGCAAAGACAAGTCAACTTTTTCCTTGAAATAAATTTTTTGGCCTTTAAGATGATATTTTAGAAAGACTGTTTCGTTGTCTCGCTTATTGTTTGGCTCCCAATTAGAACTAGAAGTTTGGTGCAGAAATGAGAATATGTATGTATGCTCAACAGACATCTGCTACCTATTACACTTGGATTAAACCAGGAAGATGTCATTTCATGCAACTCTGATAAGGAACATAACACAAACATGGTAGACTTTGATGCCATGTGAAGATTTTCTTTGTGTGCATTCCTTGCCATTGCCACAGTCACGTGTAATCAAATTTAGAGATCTGAACCAAGCTAGACAACTGGGTAGGGGTCACATGCTAAGATGTTTCTGAAGAATGTTTTGATTCAGTTTCTCCACAGCTGTTCAGGGAACTGATGTTTTGATACAATCCCGAGACCTTTGATTGTATATTAGAGGCGGAGTCGAAAGTGAGAGAAGACTTTAATTAGTATTTTATTATTTAGTATTTTATTATTATTTAATTAGTCCTTATATGTACTTGCCATTTGTCATTTATGGAAAGAAGTCCTTTATGGA
>JBBMKA010042636.1:0-12556 GCA_037833695.1 Sechiopsis laciniata | reverse complement strand
CAATCCAACCCTTCGGTTTGAGTTGAATCGAACAAAAATTTGGCCAACCCATTACACAAACATTTTCTTTAACATAATTCAACCCCAAAAAAATTATTACCCAACTCAACCCTTATAGTGAGTTGTGTACACTCCAATTAATGGAGCCATCTGCAATGTTTACGGTTTATATTTTAAGTGAAAGTGGCAGCTAGTTTTTTTATTTTTTTATTATTTTTTTTCTCTTCTTGTAAGTGAACATTTTATAAGAAAGAAAAAAACCAGTCAAGCTTATTGGACGTAAGCCACGTAACTACTCCCACTGTGCAACTTTTACGAACATTGCTCACAAGGAAAAACATTTAGAACCCATGTCAGTTAAGATCTTAAATTTCTAAAATTCATCAGTTAAATATGATGTATTTTCCTTAGAGCTCATGGACAGTTTGGATTAGATGATAGAACAGAACCCAAGGTCCCCCATCATGTTCTTTAAGTACTAGTTTCTCTTTCTTATTCAAATTCAATAATCATGGAAAGTACAGATGATTAAGAATTCTCGATTTAACCGTGGCAGCCGAGAAGGCCCAATATGCTGCTAGAGATCCCATTGCAGCTTTGAAGAAGTACCTGGTGGAGAACAATCTAGCCAGTGAGCAGGAGCTAAAGAGTATAGAGAAGAAGATAGATGAGGTTGTTGAAGATGCAGTTGAATTTGCTGATGAAAGCCCTCTTCCAGTTAGAAGCCAATTATTAGAGAATGTGTTTGCTGATCCAAAAGGCTTTGGAATTGGACCTGATGGAAAGTACAGATGTGAGGATCCCAAGTTCACAGAAGGCACTGCACATGTCTAATCTTCTTCAAAACTTTGTTGTCTATCAAAATTAAAGTCCTTTTTTTTTTTTTTTTTTTTTTAAAAATTTTAATTGGTTTTCTTCACTGTTTCTGTTGGGTTATTTCTGATTATTTGTAATTGAATGGTAATTAGCTTTCTTCAGGCCTTCCCCTAGTTTTTATCCCAATTTTGGTTTAGTGTATGTTTTACAAAACATTCCTCAACTAATCTAGCTTTGTGCCAGAACTACTTATGAGATTGGTCCTGGGTCACTAGCTTTCTTACTCTGGTTGTCCTTGAACTTTGCATAATTACTTTATTCTTTGTTAATTACTTGTTAAAGTATTTAACATAATTCTAATATTATTTAGGTTAAGTTACACGTTTTAGTTTCTAAACTCCTAAATTTGTATCTTTTTGTTTCCTAACTTTAGAAAGTGTATATTAGGGTGCCTATACTTTCAGATTTGTGTTTATTTGGATCCTTAGCTCTTAAAAGTGCATTTAAAATTTTCAATTATCCAATAAACCCTTGAAATTCTTAGACTTTGACCCATTCAATGTTTTTACAAATTTACAGAACTAGACACAAAGATGGAAAACTTTAAGGTTGCTTTAGACATAAAATTTAATGATAATTTAATAGTATATTTTATCTCTTGTATTATATGTAGAGCACAATTTTTAAAATAATTCATCTATAGTACATTGATTTCTATCCGAATTCAACCAGGTTGAATTTCTTGCTACAAATGAATTATTTTTGATTTTGTGTTATTGATGGAAACACTTTGTCCTTTTTTATTATACATGCAAAATCTCCAAGTTTAATTTTATATCTAATGGATTATTTAACTTTAAATTGTTTTTAAATATGTTAGGAATCATTAGACACAAAATTGAAAAGTTTGGTGACTTGTTAGATATTTTAAATAATAAAAACTTACAAGACACAAAATTCAGAGTTTAGTTAGCCGTTAAACACATTTTAAAATCAAAGTCCAAATGGATATCACCTGTTTAACACCCTTTCAGATTCAAAACTCAACACTAACAGACCAAATTCTCAAAGTTTAACCACATCTCTCGACTATACTTGCATCAATATTTCTTTCTCTTTCTTGCCTATCGATTTTCAAGGCACATTCTAGGATGACGTGATCATAGTAAATGCAGTCGAGTCATTTTTAACTACTAGATCAATGTTAGGATCTCACAATTGTTTAACACTGAAAAAGTAGAGAATCCAACAAATATTTAAAAGAGATATGAGTTACTCTTCTCATTGTGTCTAATGATTTTGAAGTGAAACTTCATATTATCTAATAGTCAAGTGGGTCTTGAGAAATTAAGAAGTGAAAGGTTTAATTCATGATAACCACCGAACGGGTTTCCTTGACATCTATGTGGAAGTGCATGCAAGTTGGAAAAATAAAAGTAAAAGGAAGTAAAGAGAATGAAAGAGGAGAGAAAAAGTAGCCAACTAGAGCAAAAAGGATTTAATTTCCAAAAAAAAAAGAAGCAAAAACGATCTAATTTATACATTTGGAAAGTTGGAGGGCTTAACTTTTACCATTAAAAGTTAAGGCTCTAATTGTTACAATTGAAAATTGGAAATTCTATTTCAGAGGTAGCTGGAACAATTTGTCCAAAAAACCAAGTTATTCAATCTAGTTTTTTCTCAGCATATTCGGGGCTAAAATGTTTTTGTCATAAAATTCAGAAATAAACCTTGATAAAATCAGCGTAGTCTATACTTCCAAAAAGACAGTATTGCCTGTTTATTGATTTTAATTCCACAGTTTAGTGGAATCATTTTAGCACATTCAAATAAAAAAAATAAGTTTAGTTTATTTTCATAGTTCTTTTCACAGGAAAAACAAAGAAAATGTACAGTTAAACGCCAAATATATATGCTTCCTGCTTTCCGTTTTTTTTTTTTTTTTTATTAAATAACATTTAGAGGTTGGGATTTTGAAGTTTTAACCTCTTAATTTTATTAAATCATACATGATGTCACTAAAGTTATGCTCCTTTTTCTTTTGCTGCTTCTTCCCATATTTAAAGTAGTCAAAAGTTGGGAGAAATGAACAAAACACAAAGTAAACTCAATATGACCTTTAACTTCACTAGTTATTTCTCAATCATTCTTTCCTTTTTTTCACTCTCCTAACTTATTTGACAATAAATCACCCCAAAAATTCAAACAAAATTCACGATCCAATGATAGAAATGTGAGGAGGTCTCACAACCATCATAGGCTATTTTCTTGTTCTCAATATAGCATCAGAGTTCATATTTTCTCCAATTATGGGCACACACTATGGTAATGAAAAATGAGAACCAACTTGTCACTATCAGATATAAGCTTTCTCAGTAAAAGGAGGAGGAAGAAGAAGAAGAAGAAAAAAAAAAAAACTCACTGGCCAAGTAAATCAGAGCAGAGACTTTTTTTTTTATATTCGTGACTATCTAGACTCACTTGCACACACCTTGACTATTATCACGGGACATACTGTTTGATCCTACCACATTCAGAGGTCAAAGAAACCCATAAAAAATCCAGAGTAGAGACTTCTATACAATGAATCTAAGAATGAATGCTATTAAATATTGAATATTCCTTACGAAAGACTCCTCGATGCAAAACTTTGTAAGATTTCTCAATATAGATCTCACGAGGATAGCTAGCTAACTTGATCCTTCTAATAATTGAGCTAAAAATCAAACTCATAACTGATTAAAAAATATTTAAACAAGATGAGACTTCTTTCTTTTACTTGCTCAAGAAGAATGGCTGCAGTCAAGACTCATTCTTTTCCACACCTTCTCTAACAACAAGTTTCCTGTTCTTGAACTCCTACATGAAAAAATGAAAGATGGTAAGAAAACAACAAAATGGAATGCAACAGTCAAATTCCAAGAGATAATAGAGAGAAGTTTACAGTTCCATCCAAAGAAATCGCTGCATCACGCTCTGCAGCTGAAGAAAAAGAAAGAAAACCGTAAAGGCGACTCGTCCCCGCTCTACGATCATTCAATACTTTTGCACTGACTACAGTTCCAAATTGGTTAAAAAGGTTCCTCAGATCTTCAGGTTTGATATCCCAAGCAAGATTCCCAACATAAATTTTGTAAGGACTTTCATATATTATATTCTTCCTGGGTGATGAATGCAGGTTATTAGGATTTCGCCTTTTGGGATTCATATCGACAGCAAATTTAACGCGCACTTCACGTCCACCAACATCCTTCAAAACAAGAAATTTCCATCTTTCAATCATACTGAAGAAGCTACGATTAAAATAATTAATTTATTTTGACACTCACAGAACCATCTAATGCTGCAATTGAAACTTTAGCAGAGTTTATTGAACCCATTGTGACATAGCCACATCCCTTGCTTATGCCTGTTTCTGGATTCCGAGAAACCTGTGTCCAAATTACAGAGAGATAAATAAATAAAAAAAACCATTCAAAACATGAAAAGAAACACACATTGTTTCTTTGAAATTATTCCATTATCTTGAAATGCCCTCAACTATGTTTCACTACGATTTCTTAGTCAGGGTCTAAGAGCGAAGCACCCGGTGGAGACTCGAGGGCAACGCCTCCAAAACCTAGTCGAAATATGTAACTGGGTTTATACTTCCGTAATGAGCTTTTTTTTTAATGTATTTTGGGACATATGTTGTATCAGAGTTGTTGAGATATGCTTTGAATTGTTTGATGCCCCACCATTACTCAGTAAGTGGGACCTACAAATATGTAATTGAGTTTATATTTATGCATTTGGACTTTTATGTATTCGGACCTATTTTGTAATAGAGTTTTATGAGATTGCACTCTATAAACTCTCTTAAAACCCTAGCCTTAGTTGAGTGGCATTCTTGTATTCTTATTATTTCCTTAATAAAATTGTTCTCTCATTTGTCCGTGGATGTAGCTGACACATTCTTAGTGAACACGTAAATCTGTATATTTTCTCTCACGTTTCTTAACATTTTTCTTTTGGTTGTTGTTCTGTTTTCCAAACAAGAGTTTTATAAGAGTGCATAATTTAAACTCTCTTAAAATCTTAATGGTGTCTGACTAAGCATTTGTATTATTATCTCCTAGATAAAACAATTTTGCTCGCATACATGTGGATGTAGCTAACACAATTTCAGTGAACGACCTAAATCACTTGTTTTCTTTAATTATTGTTTGTTGTCCCGATTATTCATAACACATTTTACTCTAAGACAGATAAGCAAATTGAGAAATGCCACAACGATTAACTTCAACTACATTGAATTCGTTAAGCATCCAAATTCTAAAAAATCCTTTCCAAATTCCAATTAGCCACATCTCACATAACAAAATCATCTTCCAAACTAAAAAGTTACAAAAACTCCACACAGAAACAGAAGCAAATAGATTAACAATGAATCACTATACAGAGACAAAACCATACCTCAGCAGCCAATACAGTACCAAAAGGCTTAAACATCTCGACGAGCTCCGCAATGTCGCAACTCCTCGGAAAATTACAAACATAGAGCTCACAAGGCCGCGCTTGTTTCTTCAATTCCAGATTCGAATCACTGCCTTGGCTCTTAACATCGCCTTCATCTGTAACCGCAATTTCACCATCAAGAACAGTGAAAATCACTGGAAATCTAGCCCTACGCCTGAAGAAATGAGAGGATGATGAAATACAGGGCGGGAAAGAGGCGATTGAAGCCAAATGGGAGAGGTTCCGGTGATGGAAGTGGATTGATGGAGGAAAATTGTGGAGTAGTTGTTTGAATGTTGAACGATTTGAAGATTTGTGTTTGAGGATTTGTGAAGATGAAGACGGCAAGGAGGTTAAGCAGGTGGCCGCCATGGCTGACATGAAGAAGCTTAAACCTCTCTCTTTTTCGCTCTCAGTTTTGGGCGTTTGGATTAGATTTGGATAGCGCCATTAACTTGCAGTCGGGTCGGGTCAAGAAAAACGAACAAGTGGAGTCGGGGCACAAAATTTTAATATTTACTTTAAATTATTAAATAAATTAACATCATGATCATTATTTTATTTTATTTTATACTATGAAATAAATTTTTAATTTTATACTATAAACTAACTTCATGATGATAATTATATAGAGAGATTTAAGAGACTAGTCAAATCTAGAAAATAATTACAAATATGATCACCTTTTTAAAAAAAATTTAAAAATATAGTCATTAGTATTAATAAATGTTATCTCTTACTTTCTTATAATAGTGAATTAATTAGTATTTATAATACAGTATTAGTAATTACGGATATAAATACTTTAAAAAATTTCTATATTTGTAATTATCTTGTGACAATCGTACATCCAATACAATTTCTCAAAGATATATTTGAAAGACTTGAATAAATATGGAAGATGATTTTAGAGAATAAAACAATCTAAATGTAATAATCAAATTTAAAAAAATAAAATATTATAAAATTAAAAATGAAAGCTAACAACAAAAGAACAAATGTAGAGAGAAATAAGATGAAAGATAGTAAATGGGGAGAATTTTTATTGATTCTTGACGTATCTTACAACTAAGAAAACAACACTTATTTATAGTAGAGGTTTTTTTTAGAAGTAGACCCGATTTAAAAAATATTTGCAAATCTAGGTGTCTTAAAAAAATATTAGCAAAAATAAAATTCGTTAATTATAAATTTTATTATTAATTGCCTAAATTATCCATTTACAATAATACCCTCTTTATTTGATTTTTAAAAAAAACTTTTCGTAACATTTACCATTTAGGAAAAACTCTCAAACTTTCATACCCACTAACCCCTAAAATTGTGCTGACATTATTACGAAATTTCTGCTAAAATAAAAACTGTTGTTTTTTCATTTTCTTTTCCATTCATCTTGGTCCTTTTTTTTTCACCTTTTCATCTTCTTCTTCAATTCTCGACGCCGCCTGATTCATCCAAAAATATGGGCGACATTTCAACACCTTCCGAGTATTAACGATCGAAACTCGAAACACAGTGCACGCACGAAAAGAAGACCTTTTTATGGTAGGTTTAAAGTTCTGTTTAGTTTTAGGGTTCACTACAGTAGATTTACAGAGGGCATACACGTACGGTACGGATATAGTTTCGTTTGTTTCTCCTTTGATGGAGGACATACACATACAGTGCAGGTATAGCTTCATTTTTTATTTAATTTTAATCATGAATGTTGTTATTGATCGGTTCACAACTGCTTGAATAAAACAATACTAATCTGATCGAATAACACAATTAACAGGCAATGTTTCAAGCATTGAACAGATTAATACGTAAGTATACGCAGTCAATTGCAGTCAAGTGATAAGTTTATAAGTCATTCTCCACAAGGACTGGTTGTTATCTAAATAACTGTTAATCAAAAAGTCAAGTACGGCAAAGTAAAGGAAATATTGGTGATCAGCTATTTTCACTAAGTACTAAAATTCATAAACGTGTGAATGCGACAGAATTGCTGTAAACATTGGAAAAATAAACAGTAACACATGTAATGCTCTAAGGTTCACAAAAACACATAATAGCAAACTGTCACAATGCTACAGACGTTTAGTATGAAGTTAGTAAAACAGAAATGTAGAAAACAGGAAATACTTTGATGAGAGAATAGGTTCGGGGTAAGGGTTTTTCGAGTGCAATTAGCATGCATCAAGGGTAAGTTAATGGTGAGAAGTGGACTCCGCACAACATGTGATCTAATGCTCTCTTTCAAGATGCACTCATGCTCTTCGAGTTTGAGCTTTCGTGTCTAAACTCGAAACTATGAACAATGAAATGCGCACTAGCGAGGTGACTATTTCTAGCCTCCTTCCTTAACAAGTAGGAGTTCCTAACAATGAAACTAATGGACATGAATAGTATTACTCTAATCTTTTTCTCTTTCTAGATGAAATGGAAAGCAAACATGAATGGATAATCAGTCGAAACATGCTTTTAGTTAAAACGCCTATTATGTCTTAGCCCAACATCCCTCAGCTCACCCAATATACATGCAACACACACTTGTCCCCTCAACCCTCACCTATATGAAATTAGCTCATGATTATGTTGAAAAGAACAGAAGCAGAAGGTGGGGATGTTGTAAACATCATGCAACAGAAACTTGTGATATAAATAATAACATATGAAGGGAGATCACCAATGGAACAGTAACCAACCAGCTTAAATATAACCGAAAGTAGTAAACGACACAAAGCAACCCACATGAAGATGAAGAAAACTTTAAAATGCATTAAAGTGCTACAAAGAGTTATAAAATGAGCATTCAACCAAATATCCGTGCTCAAAACTATACTTTAGAAGGTAAAAGATGAAAACTACAAATGAAGGTAAAAGAAGAAGGTTCTAAAAGGAAAATGCAGAAGTGCAGAAATAAATACTGCAATCACTGATGAAGCCTTGATGATTCTTGACAGCTCTCAAATCGGTCACTCCAAAAAGATTCCAGAAAAGTTGCAGCCCTTTCTTCATCCCAAAAAAATGTCTTTATATACTCCTCAACTTCATACTAGATCAACGGCTGAAATTCTAGGGTAAAAGATGTCTTCCTCTCCATTCCAAGACCGACAAACTTTTACCTACAGTAGGGAGACCACGCTCTGGCTCTTCTGACACTGCCTAGGATCGCAACTTTTGCAGGAAAACCGTTATGTCATTGAGCGAATGCTGAAAACATTGGTGCTTTCTTGAAATGGATTTTCTTCTCTTCAATTCAACTCCTCTGATGCAGGCATGGTTCAGCATTCTCAGCATTCCAAAAATCCGGAAATGATAGCAACAAATTAACGAGTCAAAGGGTTCCTAAAATGCATTCACGAATGCTTCAAGCATTAACATTTCGAAACTAAAACTCTTTTTTCCTTAATATTTCTTATCCTAACCTCCTCTGCTACATGCAATGCAATTTAAGCTTAACTCCCTATTCAAAAGTGATTCTATGCACTGAAAACAAACAATAATGCATGATTCTTCGTTAAAACATCCTAATTGAAGGACTAAATAACTCTCTAATTGAGAGTTATCAAACCCCCAGATTTGAATATTGCTCGTCCCGAGTAATGCTACAGACATCAAAGAAAAAAAACTTCTAATGCTCTAGCATGCATACTTTATCAATAAGGTCCATTCACCAAGATCTCAGAATTGCGGTTCTGCCCTAGAAGTTTTCGTCATAAACTAGAGCTTTCAACCTTCGCAAATTACTTTTAGCCTTGCGTGCTTTTAAAAATAATTTTTATCCCACATAACGATTTCTTTCCAGCTAGAATAAGAACTTGAGCACCCTTAGATACTAATGCCTACGGCTCCAAAACATCTCACTCAATCCGTTGATCCTCCTAAGTTTAGCCAAAGCATCTAGGTGAAGCATTCTTTCCCACGCACACACCCTTTTAGCATTTTGAGCCCCCTAAGACCGACTACACCCAGATTCCATAGTTCTTAACATGGCATACTTAGGCAAAGTAGCACACTTAAGCAGTAGAAACAACTGAAGTTGAGGCGTTGAAAGGCTTTATAATGCTCTCAGCACTATGGCTACTAGCCTTAGTTCCCGAAGGCTTTTCTTTCTTACACAGCTCGGCTTTTTTCCTTATTACAGAACTTGGCCCTTGGCCTTATTTAACAAAAACAAACTTTTTTTTTCAAGTTTTTCTCTTTCATCGTTTTACTTTTTTTTTTTGAATGCTTGCAGCATTGATTTTCAATAATTTTTCCAAGAATGCTTTTCGCATTTTATTTCGCACAGCTTAACCAGAATGCTTTGTTCTTTGTTCTGAATTTTGAAATTATCGATCTTTTCTCATGCACGGGTTTGTCCTCACCCCCAGACTTGAAATCTTCATTGTCCTCAATGAAGGTGAGGCTTAGTAAACTCAAGGTTTTCAAGATTGCTTACAGGAATGTTTCAAGCTTCCGTTAGTTTTAGGGTTAACTACTTCGTTTTTCACATTAAAGACAATGAGCTCCTCTAGTGCTTTGAGTTGGGAAGATGAGCAATCACCGGACATTGGGGGTCAAATCGCTATGCAGTCTGAAAACACGGTAGGAGAAATAGGGCGAGGGGATTTTGTACTGTCTGAAAATACCGTAAAAGTCGTGGCTGAGGCAAATACCAAATGAGAGATGGTAACGCCATGTACAATCATGTTACCTATCGGGTATGATTTTAAAGTATGAAAATATAGGGCATTAATATACAGGAATGGTTATACAGTATTCACATGTGAGTACTACATTTACCGATAGGAATTTGAGGAAATATAAGGTAACAAAAATGGCTAGGGCATAGATAGTTTTAATGAAGAAAGAAACTCGACTGAGGAGGAAGAGAATATATAGGTGGATGATGTGTCTATGGGGGAGAGTGCAAATGGGGGGTGTGGGAAACTTAAATGACGAGATTGGTGTGTTCTTTACATATTTATTGGTTCGTATACCCTATGTTGTTTACCGTATATGTTTTTCATTTATTTTTGTAGGACGATAACATATCGATTGCTGAGAAAATACAAAAATTGAAGAACTAGTGGAATAACTCCATTTAGAGATCGAAGAAACATAATGTCGGGAAAGGTACATAAAATGATCAGTAAGAAACGTATTGTATTGTCTGTGGGTACAGACAAGACTATAGGACTTGTATAGGGTAAATCGTCTGCAAGGTGCGATGTCAACATGTTACTGTCAACAAGGAGAAAGGAAGATTGGGCCAAGAATGAAGATGATGTTGTAGAATTAGCCATTGATTTTTGTTGAGCTAGCCTTAGAGCATTAAAGATCTGGATTGTAATTATGAGGATCAAGTGTCAGAGGTTAAGGATATGGATTTATGAGAAGAGAGCTAGATTTGACATCATAAACTTGGTTATGTTTAGTTGATGCAGTTTATTTTTAATTTAAAAGAGTTGGATATTTATAACAAACTTGTTAGTCCATGAAAGACTTAACAATGCAGATATTAACGAACTTGTTTGTCCATGCAAAACTTAATGCAAAGATATTAATGGGCTTAATGGACCATGCAAAAGTTAAGGCCAATATAATAAAGGACATGTTGGTTCATGCAAAACACAAACAAATGATCATGACGGACATGTTGGTCCCCTTCTTTTATATTACAAGCTTGCTGGCTCCATTGAGAGGGTTAATATCCCATATTCATATTGGGAGCTTGCTGGCTTTTATGGGAAGGTCAATTTTCCATTTAGTTAGGATTAAATGCTTGTTAGGGTTAATCTCGTTATGTTAGATGTTGTTAGAACTTATTATTATTATTATTTATTATATTTATTTATGTTTGTAACAAATAATTGTTTTTAGGAAAATCTGTTATTTGTCTTAGTAGTTAAAGGTTAATATGAACTGGTATGATATTTCTGATAACTATATTTGGTAATGGTTGATCACGTGTAATACCCTGTAAGGGAGTTTACTTACTAGGTGTCTCAAAACTCATCCTTTATATTTAACATTTTTTAGGAAATTCGGAGTATGTCGTGTTGGTTGACTGAAACGAGTTGAAAAGATCATGGGTGCTGTCATTGGTCTTTTATTTCTGCATTAGTTATGGAGTCGTGTACTTTCTTTATTTTTCGCATTCTTTTTAATAAATCTATTTTAAGGGGATCCCCGCAAAAAAACTCTTTTATTATTATTTTAAATGCAGGATTAGTTATTTTCTTAAAGATTCGGTCTTAGTTGTTATTTTTGAATTAAATGAATTTATGCATGCAAGGTAATTACCCTAAATATCTAGTTGGAAATTTCGGGTCGTTACAGTTATCATATTTTACATCAGAAAATTGATTCAACATTAAGACGATCTACTAAAGCAAGGAAAATTGTGAGCTTTTGGTTTATAAGCTTAACAAATCAATTTATGGATTAAAACAAGCGTTTCGTCAATGATATTTAAAATTTCATGATGTTACCACTTCATTTGGTTTCGAAGAGAACATTTTGGATCAATTACATACCACAAGGTCAGTGAAAGTAAGATATATTTTCTTGTTTTATATGTGGATGTCATTTTTCTTGCAACCAATGATAAAGACTTCCTACATCAGATGAAACAATTACGGACTTTGATATGAAGGATATAAGTGAGTCATTTTATATCATGGGCATTATGATCCATAGAAAAAGATCTTGAGACATTTTGCGTTTGTCTCAAGTGACCTATATCAACAAAATTTTAGAGAAATTTTGGTTGAAGGATTGTTCACCAAGTGTAGCACCCATTGTGAAAGGTAATAAATTTAGCCTTATGCAATGTCTTAAAAAATGAGGTCGAAAGAGAACAGATGAAGAACATTCCATATGCTTCAGCATTAATTGTTGAAATGTTATGAAGATTTCAAAGTAACTCACGTGTTGACCACTATAGAGCTAAAAAGAAAGTTATGAGAAAGCTTTAAGGAACAAAAAAGATTATATGCTCATTTACAAACGAACCGACAATTTGAAAGTGATTGACCACTTCTATTATGACGTTGAGTTCATATCATGTTTTAAAGCTACCTCACATGGTGTATGGTAGAGAAGTTTCATTTCTAGGCTTAGAATTGTTGACTCTATTTGTAGGCCACTAGAAATGTAATGTGACAACTCATTTGTTGTTTTTATGGCTAAGAACAACAAAAGTGGTAGTCAAAGTATGAATATCGAAATTAAATACTTAACCATAGAAGAACGTGTTAAAAATATGCAA
>JBBMKA010042616.1:0-21278 GCA_037833695.1 Sechiopsis laciniata | reverse complement strand
GTGGGTGGGGGGGGGGGGGTAGATGTGTGTTCTTTTGATAGGAGAGAGAGAGAGAGAGAGAGAGAGAGAGAGAGAGAGAGAGAGAGAGAATATAATCATCGAATTAAGAATTATGAAAACTAAATATACATACAAAAGTAATTGACACATGAAAAATAAACTCACTGTTGATAACACTTTGGTTTTTAATATTTGAAAACTAAATTTATAAATAATAATAATTCCACCCATAAATTCTTGTTGGGTTATCTTTTTAAATCTGTTGTGTATCTACTTTGTGCATGTGTTTTATTTTAGAATTTTGATTAAAGAATTCAAATATCTACTTTAAGGAAGAAAAAAAAATTACTATAAAGAAATTAATAATAATAAACAAGCTTAATTTCTAAAACCAAATAATTATCTAATCAATTCTAAAATATCTCTAAATTCTCAACAACAATCGCATTTGAGAAATGAGAAAAGGATGATGAAAAAAAAAAACCAAGACTCAAGCCACAACACATAAATATGCGTTTCTCAAAAAAAAAAAAAAAACATAAATATGCTAGTTAGGGGCACAACAAAAAATTGAAAAATCGAATCGAACCAATCCAATCTAACAGATCGGATCGGTTTTTCAGCACAAAGTTAGTCATATCGGTTTCTAATTTAAAAAATCAAAAGTATTAGATCGGTCTAATTTTAGTTTTAAAAAACCAATAAAAACATAACCAAACCAATATATATTGTCAATAAGGTCTATTCCTTCCATTATTTAGAAGATTTCTTAAAGTGATTTCCTTATTTCACTCCTATTTGAAGTAAAAAAACATCATTAAATAATTTTCAAAAGTTCAAAAATATTTCCGATCTTTAAAAAAAATTGTTGTTTATGAGATTTTTTTTTTTTTAAACGAGAAATATTGTTTTTTATATATTAAAAAATTGGATATTGGATCGGATCCAAAACCGAACCGAACCAATTGAAAATAAAATCAATGATTCTATATTTTATTGGACATTGGATCAGACAAATTTTTTGAAAACCGAAGAAATCGGTTTGGTTGTCGGTTTGGTACAATACCTATAAAAACCGAACCAAAATCATTCCACCTCTAATGCTATTGTTTACTTTATTAAAAAAAAAACTTTAAAAAAAAATGAGATAGGGGAGCTCGAGCCCCTCTAATTAGTTTTTTTTAAAGTTAATAACAATTGAATTGAGAATTCAAATTTATGAAATTTTTGTCATGAACATATTTTTTGAAAACATGAACATATTTATGTCAATTAAAATATTGCTTTTGTTGCCATATTTAATTATATTTTAAAGTAAAAAAAAAATGTACTAAAAAAAATATATTATATTTTAAAGTAGATTATAATTAAAAACTTGGGTTTGGATATCCAAGGTTTAGCAGTAGAATTTGTTTTTTTCTAAAAATAAAGAGTAGGTTAAATTATAATTACAAAAATAGTTTTTTTTTTTTTTTTTTTTTTTTTTTTTGGGTTTAACCTACGTTCATAGCTTAGGGAGCTTAGAAAATTAATATACCCATAACTATGATAAACAGACATACTATATAGGTTTCACTCCTTAACTTGCCGTCAACCATATTCATTAATTTTTAAGAACACTTATTCTAATGAAAATCGTACAAATAAATCCTTTTTTTATCATATAACTTAACAAAAATAAATTATCAGTTAAAATGAATAGGGCTATTGACATTTTGTATGATCGAAAAATTAAGAGGTAATAGGTTTAAAAACCCAACTAAAAAAAATTCTTAAACAACCCACAGATTTGACTTAAACATTCATTTTAATTTCAAAATATAAATCATATAAAGTAATATTGAAGTTTAAACCAACCCGAAGGAGATGTAACGAATGCATGCAAATACCTTCCAAAATGTACAATATTGAATGTGGGCACCATATAGAAATAAGAAAAACTACAAAATTTACAGCCAAATTGCTTACATTGCACCACATGGAAACAATTTCTTTCTCAAAAGGTGGAAATTATAGTCTAAAATGTTGTACCAATTTGTTGTCTTTTAAGTATGGCAACAAGTTCACTTCACATTCAATGCAATTTAAATTAATCACTTACTTATTAATTCCATTTGGTCAACTTTAATTGTAATTTATTTCATAATTTGGTACCACATTCTTATATTACTACATGAACTTTCATTGTCTTAGTGTATTTTCAAAAATAAAAAACTGAAATTTCTTCATGGTTTTGTGTACTACATATTAGTAATAGTTTAAGTGGCAATAGCTTTTATGAAACGTTATATATAGACAGAATTATGCATATTATGCTAGTGACGTTTTGTTGTTGTATTATTAACATTTAGCGCCTTAGAATTAATGATCGAAACGTCATAAATGAGAGGTTTGTTATGTAACTTAAATACTTTTTTTTTTTCATTTTTGGTAATCGACAATTGCGAGTAGTACAACTCCAACTTTCGATAGATTTTTCATGTCTACTAATATTTGAAACATATTACAACTCATAAAAACGTCACTAGCATATGATCAAACGTATTAAGTAGTGAAAATTCTAACTTTCAAATTACAAATCAAGAAAAAAAATGTTAGCAAATAACAAAAACTAAATTCAAACTATCTAAGGGATTGGTGGCGTGTTAGTTTCATTATTTGATAGTAGTTCAGTTCAATACCATGATCATGGTTTCGATTATGAAAATCGATATTTGGTTCTCATTTATTTAAGATCAATAGTATTCTCTATATATGATTTGTGGTCTCTGTTTTCCAATTTATACTAAAAAAATCTAAATTCAAAGTGATATGATGTCAAAGTGTACAGGTTCCTATCCCGGCTCCAAATATTATTAATTTAAAATAGACATATATAATGTCTACTTAAAATATGCTCATATAAAAAAAAATATGCTCATATCAACCTCACATAAATGCTAAAATAAAAAAAAACAAAAACAAAAAATGGCAAAGCCCAAATTTGGGTTCTAGAAATATTGGGAACACTATTTCCAAGTCCCCCAACGAAAAATGCCACTTTATTTCCTTTATTATTTATTATTTTTATTATTTTTTTTTTTTTCGTCTTCTCTTTCTTGGAAAAATATTCTTTTTATTTGTCTTAATTTCTCCCACGATGACTTCACTCATTTCCCCTTCTTTTAGCTTTTCACGTTTCTAAAGCTAAAAATGCTATCTCTTCCACATGCAAGATCAATTTATTAAGAAAAAAAAAAGTATATGTTAGGATCATATGCCAATTTTTTAAGATAAAAATTTGAAATTAATTAAAATAGAAACTTGTTACATGTGTATTGTGTGATATAATTGATTCACATTTATTTAAAAACAAGGGGATTTTCATTATCTTGAAATAGTATTCAAATAAGTTATAAAAAGTAACATTTTCGTGAAAAATTATATTAATCAGAAACAAATCATTTATATTTGGTTCTTCCAAAAAACAAATAATTTATATTAGGTTTTATTGAACTCTTAGCAATGCCAAATGGACTTGGTTCACAAGCCCAACTTTGAGTCTAGTCACGGCCCAATTCATGTGCCCATACATTCCCAATCTCCCTGAATACAGATGGGCCCAAGTATTGAGTTCGAGCCCAAATTAAAATGGTTGATTTTGGACTTTCAAATATGTTTTATTTTGTTCTATAAACTTTCAGAATGATTTTACTATTATCTTTATTTTTTAAATAGTCTATTTTAATCATTAACCTTAAAAATAATAAAGTCATTGGTTGATTGTAATCTAATTCAACCTTACAATTTAAATATTTGATATATTTTGTACATCAATCTTTTATATTTTATCAAATATCTTATTTCAAACTCAGTGGAGATCTTTCGGGAGTAATAAAATTATGAGAAACAAGTAGTTGAAGTAGGATGATGATTATATGACGACGAGTTTTAATTAACCAAAGTAGCCTTGACATTCCTTTAACTTAATACCACAAATATCGACAATGTTTACAAATTTATTTGAGCTCATAAAAATCAAAATTTTTGAACTAACTAAAAATCTTTTTTCATTACATAATGTGTTTATTTTGATCAAACATTTTAAGTTATTGTTCTAATTTTATTGGTTTGAACTTTAAATAATAATAATTAAGCATAAGTTTGATTATGAAATTCGGTATCTGACTCTCATCTTATTTGATAACAATAACATCATCTTTGTATTGTACTTTTAGGCTGACCACTTACCCTTTTCTATATAGCTTCCTCTCACGCTCACTGCCATGCGATGACCACACCTAAGATGACTAAAAGGTTTATGTCTTCCTTTCCAATTCAAACTAAAAAACAAAAACGATTAAAAGAATTTTAAAAAATTAATCATTTTCATCCTTACCTTTAATTTTTGAAAATTGAGAAATCGGGATTTCGCTCTTTTATACCTGGGACACCATTGACCCGTTCGTAGATTGTGCTATCTTTACCTTTATTTTGATCTAAATAAAATAGTTAAGTGGCTTCTAAGTATGTATTAACATGTTACTAAATTAAATGTGATATCAAAAAATTGTGTATCAACACAATTATTATTAAATTATGCAATTGAAATGAAGTGTGATGAGTGAGCATTAGTCTGGCGGCTTATAGATGTAATGGTGCGTGGGGCTAAAAGAATTGTCAAAATATTGCTTCCACCAAGAAAAGTCCAAATAGAAACATGTTTGTCTTAAATTATTTAAACTATCCTCATGGAAACTAGCAACCATCTTTTTCATAAATACATTTCTGAAACCACAATATAAATATAAATTTAATTTAGTTGATTAAGATGTATACACTACAATTGAAAAATTGGAATTTTAAATACACTTTCAAATATTTCCAAAATGAAAATGACAATAACTATGCGAGGATCTTTTTAAATAAATAATTGACTAAAATGTCCTTTTGTTTTTGTGTATACTCTTTCCTTTTATATTACTCTTTTTTTTTTTCTGTTAAAATGACGTAGACTTTAATCCGGTATTTGATCAATTTCATTAAATCATAACTTGTATTTAATGTATAGTTAAATACTATTAGTTAGATTTTGATTAAACTAATTGATAATTAGTTTGAGATTGAAGTTGTATACATGAAATTAGTTTGTTAGTTTTGTATGTTATAAAACTAATCAATGAATTTAAATTGATCGATTCAATACTTTTCATAAGAACCCATGTCATTCATTATAAATATAGCTTATTAGTCAACATTTAAAAATAAGCATTTTGATATTGGCCATTGAAGTTAGAATACTATGTTTCATCGTTTCAAAAAAAAAAAAAAGAAAAAAAAAGTCATTTAATTGTTTGTATTTAGTTAAAATTAGAGGGATGAGTTTTATAATTGACCTTGATTTTGAGGAAAAAAAAAGATAAAAAGGAATGGTTTTTTTTTTTTTTTTTTTTTTTTGACAAGTAATTTGAATACAGATGAAAGGAGGAGGACATATCTCAATTGAATGATTATAGCCTCTCTTAAAATTTGTTTATTGGTTTTTTTTTTTTTTTTTTTTGACATGTAATTTGTTTATTCGTTTGATTACACTTGTAGTATGTATTTTTTTAATAAAATTGTTTCCTTTAAGCCAGAAACTTAGGCAATATAATTAGAAGCAAAATAAGATAATATAATTAGAAACAAACAAACAAAATAAGATGTTAGTTTTTTTTTTTCCAATGAGATTGGCAGTAGTGAGTGAAGATTCTTTTTAAAACTTTCACATTAAAAATAAAAAATAAAAATAAAAAGAGAGTTCTTTTCAAATAATTTAGTTAAATAGGATAAAAAAAGGTTTCTTTATTGAATGGGTCTTTGCCCAAGAAGCTATTACCTTTTTAAGCAAATTAGATTATTTTGCCATTTTTATGTTTTTTTTTTTTTTGAAACACATAGAAACTTCATTAAAAATCAAACACCCGAGCGAATCCACTCCAACATAACCACAGAGGCAACATCAGTTGGGAGATTCCCCCTACTCAAAAACAAATCCCAATCCTGAACATCAGAGAATACAAAAGAACTACAAACCAAAGAACTCGAGGACGAGCACCGCTTGGCCAACAAATCCGCCACACGATTACACTCTCGCCTGCTAAACAGAAAGGAGATATTCCTAAACAGAGGAATCATATCCTGAATATTAGCTAAAACAGAGCTGAGTTCAATTACATCTTAGAAAATACCATTAACTAGATTAATAACAGTGCTAGAATCAGATTCCACCAATATTGGGGGAAGAGTATCAGGACCACTATTCAATAAACGTTGGAGCTCTTCCCTAATAGCCAACCTTCCATCACTTTTACAGACGGCGCTTTAAACCCTCCCTTCGAACCGATCAATTTAGGCACCCCGAGCAGTCCCAACCTGCTCCACTGTAACCACTATCAGCATGCCACGACTCATCAACATTCAGCTTCTAATGACCATCAATAGGGGGAGACCACCTCAAACAACTCGCCACGTTCCTATAATTGGACGAATGAGCATCAATACCTACGAGCACAGAGGAGCCATGTAAGGAAATTGCATTAGAAATTTGTAGCAACAATCTATTTTTATCAGCCTTAGAATTGCTATGAAGTACAAAATTTCGATTATTCCACAATTGCCAAATCACAATCAAAGCTTTAATAAGATTGCCCCCTGAGGAATCTTATAACAAAACCCAAACTCACTCCTGAGTTAACCCCCCTGAAAAAAGAAA
Source organism: Sechiopsis laciniata (assembly GCA_037833695.1). Taxonomy (NCBI): domain Eukaryota; kingdom Viridiplantae; phylum Streptophyta; class Magnoliopsida; order Cucurbitales; family Cucurbitaceae; genus Sechiopsis; species Sechiopsis laciniata. The sequence goes on along the minus strand of JBBMKA010042616.1, from coordinate 14,545 downwards.
CAAAGTTAGAAATATAAGGAGAAAAAAAAAAGCGCCCCACGCCATAACCGCTAATTTTCAATCTTTGATCACATGTAAGTTGGTTTCCAGAGCCCTCCTACACATAATACAAACCCTAGCAGTATCAATCCCTTTGGCTTGAATGTTCACCTTGGTGGGAATCAAGTTATTCAAAATATTCCAAGCTCCCACCTTAATTTTAGGAGCCATCTCAACCTTCTAAAAGGACTTCCAAAGATTTTTTTACGAGGACCTGTCAGAGGTAAAGGCCTCCGAGGACCGAGACACATTCGTAGCCAAGTGATAAGCACTTTTAACACTAAACAACCCATTCGAACTATAATTCCAAATAATTTCATCTTTTTTAGGCGAGGATCCCAACGGATTGCTCAGGATAATATTAGCCTCATCAACAGAGAAGACAGTTTCGACTAAGTTGGAATCCCAACGCCCATTCCCATCAACCAAATTGGCAACCAAAAGATCCTCAGAAGGGCCAACCACGCTATAAGCAAAAGAGTTGCCCTCTCTTCCCAACGGAGGGTCTCTACCCATAACAATTCTTCTTTCGTTCCCAACCCTCCAACGATAGCCCTTTTGAAAAAGCTCCCTACCTCACAGAATGCTCCTTCAAACAAGCGAGGGAGAATTCACAATCTGGGCACCCAAAAAATCACCATTACAAAAGTGCTTACCTCTTAACACACGGGCCACCAAGCTATCGAGATGACGACGAATCCGCCAACTTTGCTTGGCGAGCATGGCCTGGTTAAACAAGCTTATACTTCTAAAGCCCTCCCTTCTTCAGGTTCTCCTTACTATTCCTAAGCTTTACCCAACTAGCTCAATGCATTTTTTTTTTCCGATTCCCATCATAGCCCTACCAAAAATTAGCGCAAGTCCGATCAATCTCTTCCCCAATACCTTTAGGTAACTTAAAACAACTCATAGTATAAGTCGGAATGGCCTGGGCCACCGCCTTAATGAGGATTTCCTTCCCACCCTTCGACAACAAATTTCCCTTCCACCTCTAGAGGCAAGATCTCACCTTTATGTTATCTATACACCAACTTCTGAATGAAGTAATTATGCTATACACCAACTTCTGAATGAAGTAATTATGCTATGTAATATCATATCATCATTGATAATATATAGTTATACAATTTTGTTTAAAACAAATTTACAGATATAGGAGGTGTTTGTTTGTCAAATTTAAAGAGATTTAGATGAATATTTACTAATTACTTCTAAAAAAACATCCAAATGAGTTAGTGTAACTACTCAAAATAATTTTTTATTTCTAACTACTCAAAATAATTTCTCATTTCTAACTACTCAAAATAATTTCTCATTTCTAATCATTCATTATTAACTACTCAAAAATAATTCATTTTAACCACTCTTTTATAATTATTTATTTTTAAATACTCCTAATTTTAAATATACATTCAAACAAGATATTGTCACTAACTCATCTATAAAAAAGTTACATCCAAACGTGTTTCTTACTACAACCTCTTCATAAAAATCTACATTCAATCGAGACTTTACAAAAATTTTAATTTTTAACCACTCAAAACAATTCCTTAAACTAACTTCTCATCCAAACAAAAATTACATTTTAGAAGAAAGTACTTTTTATCATCAATAGTTGTTTACCCTTTTTCTTTTCTTTTCTTTTCTTTTTCCCCTTTTTTGCTCTTTTTTTTACCGTTCATAAATGATCGAGCATAAAATGACATATTGTGATGAGCTTTCTCACCTGCCATATAATTGTATGCTATTGCATGGACCATGTTGTTGTGAGGGATATGTAAGGATGATATAATTAATACCGTTTATTTTAATCCTCAAGGGCATGTTTAATGTAAGTATTAAGTTAACTCGGATTAAACTTAATCCTTCCAATTCGTATTTGATGGACGGATTAACTCAGATTAAGTTAATCCTTCACGAAATTCAATAATAATCTTCATATATTCTTTCTCTGTCTCGTTTTCCGAAATCATCTTTAATTATATTTTCCAAACAATTTATTCATCTTTAAAATTTAAATTTAAAAATTTATTCAAATTATTTTTTTATGTTTTATAGTTCATTTAATATATATATATATATGATTTCTAAATTTAGTGTTAAATGTTAAATAATCTAAATAAATCATTTATAAATCATTTAAGAGAACAAAAGAAATATATTTGAATTTCAAAAGAATCATTTGAATGGAACAAAATTTATATTTTGAGATATAGTATGATTTTTTATTTTAGATTTGGAAGGAATAGATATTAACAATATAACTAACGAACAATTTGAAATAATGGATATTAACAACTGAATTAAGGAATCTTAAATTTATATCGAGAAAACTTGTATCAATATTTTTAGATTTGTAAAATATAAAGTGCCTACATCTACTAGAATACCAAGAAATTTGTTTTGTTATTTTTTAGATGGTATTTAAATGTGGGTTCAAATTCCCTCATGTAGTTGTTGTAAAAAAAAAAAGTAAATAAAAAAAACTATCTTCATTTTAAAAGTTATTAATGAGTTTTATTATATAAAAAATCAAATAGAAGAGGTTACACGTAAAGTTTACTAAAAAATATCGAATAAGTCAAGTAACATAATGGTTTCATTATTTGGTTATAAATCAGTTCAATACCAGCGTCGCAGGTTCGATCCCGAAAATTGGTATTTGTCTCTCTTCTCCCGATATGTTCTCAAAAAAAAAAAAAAGTTTCCTAAAGAATTTGTATCCATTTGAATACTTTAGTTTAATTAATTGAAAAAACACTATTAACTTAAATAAGACACTGTAGTAACTTTGTTGAGATAAATGGCTCAATTTTAAAACTCATTTTTCTACTTAGAATATAATTGGATTTATAATTATATACATAAGAAATTTTACTTGTATTATTTTATGGCTTGTTTCTAAGCATCTAAATGGTTTTTATTTTATACGCCCACATGTGAATGTATTTTTGTTATTTTTATATTGACTACAATTCTAATTTGAATGAGTATTAACTAGTAAAATAGGTAGAATAATTTTAAAATGCATGAAAATAATAACTTCCATCAAGATAGTCCAACCTATTTGAATTACTTTTAAAATATGAGTAAAATTGAATTTCAAACTTAATTACTATTCACAAAAATTAGGGTAGACAAAATAAATTAAATTGATTTTTTAATTTTAAATTTTTATATTATAAATTAAGGTGTACTAATTTTTTTTTTTAATTTTTAATTTATACCAACCTTGTAATTAAGTAATTAAATTAAAATTATTTTTATATAATTTAGATGTCTTTCTAAATTTGTTGAATGAATATAAAATTTATTATATTGTTTTTAGTTTAATATAGATATTAAGTTAAAATTTAAATAAATAATAAAATATATATTGATAAACATATTTTTTTCAAATGAATATTATATTGTTACTATTTAAAATGAATATTATTTTGTCATTTATTTATTGTCAAGAGAAACAAATTAATTAAAGAGTAGGCATTTTTAACTTAATCCATGTATTTAATTAAAACTTAATCCATGTACCAAACAACAGTTAGCTTAACTTAATCCAGTTTAACATAACATGTCCACCAAACACAGATTAACTTAATACTCAACTTAACTTAATACCGACTAACTTAATCTTAATCCATGCGCCAAACACACCCCAAAGCAACTATAATATCATCCAATTATTGGTCAATTAATAGTCAATCCTCCGTAAACATTAAATAATATTGATTTTTTTTTTAGAAAATAATGAATCTCCCCATAGATGTGTAGACTCTTCACTAATTCATCTAAATAACAAATTCCACAAAAATTGGTGAATCTTCCATCCATTGATATTCTTCGACCTCGACAGTAGCAAACCTGGCAAAATTATGGGCTAACCTGTTAGTATCTCATCCAATCCCTTTCAAATCAATGTGTTCAAAGTTGCGTGCTAACCTTAGAGTTTCTTCAACGATTCTCTCCACCTCCAAAAGATCATCTGCTCATTTTTTTAAAGTAAATGTATCACATGTAAGGCATTAGGTTCAACCTAACTCTTTTGAAATCCAACGTTAAAGCATTATCCACACCTTCATGAACAACCATAGTTTCCACAAAATCCGCATCCACAACCCTTAATATTGGTTTTGAAACAACAAACATAACTTCGCCCTTCGAATAGTAATTAGTCTATCTCACTTTGATTCTTGTTAACATTGGTGGCCTCATAGACATTTATTTTATAATTAAGTTGTAAAGGTGTCTTCCATCTTCTTGGAGTCCTCTGATTTTTCATGCTCGTCTTCGTTTAATTGGTTCGCAACTCTAAAATATTTGTTATAGTGCAAACAATAATCTCAATCATTGAGATGCCCTTGATTGTTCTGTCCATATAAAGACTTTCAAATTTAGTATGAAGCTCCAGATTTTTGACGTTCCAAATGCATGGCATCAAGAACTCTTCCATTTGCAAAGAGTCCAAACTTTTAAAAAATCACTAGAGCAAATCCTCGACATCCATCACATGGTTGGAGAAACCAAGATGAAAAAAGAAGAATACTTCCAAGACTTCTTTGCTCGCTTGCAATCCCATATGGTGTGGAAGGGAGTTTCCTCCTCGATATGGCAACGCCTTACAAAGTCCATCTTCCTCCATTCCCCTTTTAATTAGATTTACCTGCATGTTAACAAAATTATTTAAAACGCACCAAATGAAAATTTTTACCTTTTTTAATTTTAGCATTACATAAGAAGTTCCACCAATTTCTCAAGATGTCTTCATTTGAAGAAAAAAGCTCTTCCCTCAACTAGATCCTAAGCCAATGGGTTGATTTCACTATAAAAACGCCATTTTTTCTCATAATGATCAATCTTATCTTCCCCACAAACTTGGTCTTGGTAGGTTAAGGATTTGATTCAAATCATCATGACAAAACAGTTGTCTAATTTTTTCCTCATTTCATCCTCCATCATGTCTTAAAAGGTTATAAACCTTCATATCTTTATTAATTTCCAATAGAAGACATGAGTGGTAGTAATGTAGAGGTTCTACAAAACCAATTGTCAGACAGAACATGCGCTTGTTTGCCATCACCAATTCTTAATCGTAAGCTTTTGATAAAAGCTCCTGACCCCACAAGATAGTTTTCCAAGTAAAGGAGCTATTATTATTCTTAATTGCTTCAAGAAAAGAGTAGTTTGGATAATATATATTTTACTTTAAGAACTTTTGTCAAAGAGAATCTTGAGTTGTAATCAAACATCATCCTTGTTTTGCTAAAAGAGGTTTATTGAGCAATTCTAAATCTCGACATCTATGACCCGTATTTTTCTTTCCTAGTGAATACGATTCTTTATATCATCATTCCCTACCAAAATCTTGAAATAATTTTGTGACAGTCGTGGATGAGAGATTTAGAAATTCTAAAGCAATTCATCGAGTAGATGGATAGAGTTTGGAGAATAGTTTTAATTAAGACTTTCTTACCTCTTGTTGAAAAGTTTTTATGATTCCATTTAAAAACATCTTTCAAATTTTATTTTTTTAAAATTTGAATGACATTTTTTTTTAATTGGATAAAAAAACTCGGATACCTAAATATTGAATTTCAAATTCAATTTGATCTTGCTTAAAAAAAAAAAGTCTATTTTTCGTCTATAAATTTTACTGTATATATATTCTTTATACATCAATTTATGGAGGAAGTCAATGACAGGCAGCTCCCTTTGGGTTTTTTTTTAAAATTTATTTTTAATAAAATGTTTAATATTGCTTTATGATTTTCTAACATTTAAATATAGTTTTTTTTTCCAGATTATGTATTAAAATTTAGTTAATGATTAAAATATAAATTAGGAAAGTTGAGATTTAAAAAAAAAAAAGGAAAATTGAAAACTTCCTAATATGGATATAATTTTCAAAATTTTTAATTTGAGACTACAATAATTAGAAGGAAATGAATTTGAGCCTATAATTTTATACTTCCTTAGGGTAGAGATAGTGTTCTTGTTCTAATAAAAATTTAAGAGTTGAACGCTAGACTAATGGATTTTTAAAACCCTTAACTTTCTTTCGACATTTAGAAGTAAACCTTCAAATTATTTTATAAATTTTAAAAACTAAAATAAGTTTTTTTAGTGCTACAAATTTGACTTAATTATCAAAAATAAAAAAACAGAGATCACTAAATTTGTTTCTTTTAAAAGAATGTTCTTAATTTTATAAAAAATTGTAATAAATTTGTTTCTTTTAAAAGAATATTCTTAATTTTATAAAAAATTGTAAAATTATTAATAATATATTAAAAAATCGTTTATAATTCTGACAGAAAATTGGAACTTGTGGTCAAAGAGGACGTTGTGTATTTAAAATGATGAGTTGAATTTCAACTTATGGTGGTCATCTATCTAAAAATTAATTTTTTAAGAAATTTTCTTAAAATCCAAATATTGTAAAATCAAATGATATATCTCGGTGACATAATTGGAGGTATGTGCAAGCTGATGTGGAAAATAATATATATATATATATATATATATATTTTTTTTTTTTTTTTTTTTTTTTTTTTTTTTTTTAACTTGAAAGAGTGTGTCAAAAACTTTAAACTGTACGGTAATCTAAATTTTCATTTCAAGCCACAATAACTACATTTTAAGCCCCGATTTCATCTAGAAGTCTAAAACAAATATTTATATGTAAATTTTTTATTAAAAAAAAATTAAAGTCTAAAAAAATTGTACTTTATTATAAATTTTTAAATGTTTATAAAAAAGAAAATCTAGAATAATATTGTATAATTTTTAGGAAAATTGTTAGGGATATCAATTTTTATATCATATATTATAACTATAGCACTTTTTAATAGTTTAATTAAATAATTTTTTATGAATTGATTGAATCTATTAACAAAAAATGGATTGAATATTATCAACTAAATTGGAACATGAATATTTCAATCATTTTATCAAATTTCTGACAGATTTATTTTCTAAATGAAATATTGTTTTAAAAAATTATTCATAGTATTTTTTCTATACACATAAAAGTTCCTATTTTTTTAACATAGGATTAAGATCAATAATATTATCTCAAAAAAAAAAGCTCAATAATATTTTAAAATTTTAACCAAAATAAATTTATAGGGCAAAAAGAAGTTAAATAGAAATAGCAAGGATTAAAATGTAATTTAACAGACGATGATATTTTAAGAAACTGCTTACCATGCCATTTCGGTCCACCAAAGAATAATCGATGAAACAAAGGCCCAACAGTCAACTATAGCCAAGAATTCCACGCGCCAAATCCAACCGTATAATTCCTCACAATCAACTGCGACCGCAACAAGTAGGTCGTCATTTCGAATCAAGCGCGTGTGATTAACGTCTTACACAATTGCTAAATTTCTCGTATGGTGCGTCACAATTTTGACACCGAATGACGTCACGATATTCTGATTTTTTAATCCAACGGTGGACAACGAAAGGGGGCACATTACAACCGATTGCAAGAAGCTTGATCTTCGGCACAAAATAAATTGCCGCTCCTACAAATCCCCGCCTCTGTTTTCATCAATTTTCATCGGAATCTTAAAATCCCGATGATCTATGATCGGATCGGCGCACTGATTTCGAATTCCGTCGAGTTTGAATGTGAGATTTGATATGGAGAGAGAAAAGAGGAAGAAAGTGTCATCGGTGGAGATCGGCAGCGGAGTGGTTGAAGAGACGAAGAAGAAGAAGAAAACGAGGGAGACAGTGGCGACGACGGCGGAGGAGGTGGAGGAGCCCACGACGGAGGAGGTGGAGGAGTTCTATGCCATATTGAGAAGGATGCATGTGGCGATGCGGTATTTGAAAGGGGCGGAGAAGAGGCTGACGGAAAGGAAGACGGCGGAGGAGACGGCGGTGGTTAGAATTGCAGAGGTTGGGAAAATGAAGAACCTAGATTTAAATGAATTGCCTGCAGATTCTGCTAATTAATTTTGGCTGAAGGTACCGAAATTGAGACCAGAAGCTTTCGTTTCGTTGTTTTGTTCGTTCATCTCTATGCTAATCCCACTGTAAATTCTTTTTATCATACTATCTTATTTTAAGTATCAATAATGGTTAGTTCTTTTTTATTATTAAGTTAATTTTCCAAATATATATATATATATAGTATTAAATCATTTTGATTGTCTTCTCAAAAAAAAAAAAATCATTTTGATTGTGGTTTGAACTTAACCGTAGTGTAATGAGATTCGAACTAATCACTCTTAATCAATATATCATTAACTTGTTAGGCTTGGTTTATTGTAGTTCCTATAATTTTAAATTCAGTTTTTTTTTTTTTTTGAGAAGCCATTTTTAGTATATTTACTTCTTCACTATTTTAAGTTTTTTTAATCAATTTTTATTTATTTATTTAATAATAGTTGGCAGTGTCACAGAGCAAGAGCAATTTACGATAATAATAGTTGGCAGTGTCGCAGATGAAGACCAATTTAAGCGATGCCTTGACATGATCTAAATAATTTATATTGAAGTTCACCTATGTTTTCCACATTTTTTTTCTTTTAACCTTAAAAATTAGGGGCATCTTTTTTCTTTCAACTTTAAAAAATAGGGGTTTTAATGTTAGGTGATGCTAGGTAGAGATGTCCAGGGGGCGGGGTCGGGGAATGACTTTTCCGTCCCCGTCCCCGCCCCCTAATTTAATCTCCGTCCTCGGAAAAATCTTCGTTTTTTTTCTCGGGATTCTCCGGCGGGGTTTGGTTCCCTGCGGAGATTTTTTTTTTTTTTTTTTACATTTTTTAAATATTTTTTTGAAAAATAATTTTAAATAATTAGATTTTCTTAGAAAGTATCTATAAATTTCAACTATAATGTTAATTATTGAAGAAAATTATTCGTATGAATAGATAATTTCATCAACAAATATATTTTTATTTGAAAATTAAAAGGGTAAAGTATTGAAAAAAAATATTAAAAAAGAAAAAAAAATTAGACGAAGCAGGGATCGGAGAATATATTTCCTGTCTCCGGTCTCGATTAGCCCATGGGAAATTTTTCCTCTTTGTCCCCGCCTAACCGGGAATTTCCCACCTCGTTAGGGGCGGGTCCCCGCGGAGAAAATTGACACCACTACGTCCGGCTGCTCCTTTTGGCATCAAAATTGATTAATATTATTTTTGTATTTTTTTAAATGCTTGAACATATTTTTAAAATTTTAATTTTTTTAAAGTTAAGCGTGGATTAGTTTTAAGTTTTATTCTTATTGAAACTAAAATTAAATGAAAATACAGATGAATCATTAAAAAAAATGGAAATACAGATGAATTAAATCGATTTTCTTAAAGTTCTCAAAAAAAAAGAAGACTTTCTTTAAAAAAAAAATAGAAGTCTCTCATTCTTATTGAAACCAAGTCTCTCATTCTTGAGAACTTAGACGAATTATTTTCTATTAAATTAAAAAATAAAAGAACAACAACATTGACAAGTAAAACAATGAAGATTTAAGTAAGAACCAAAGTCATTCTAAATTATTTTATTTAAAAAAAAAAAAAGAAAAAAGTAAAGTAAAGTAAAGTAAAGTAAGAACCATAGTCAGGTTAGTAGATTTGTTTTTTTTTTTTTTGACCTTCCATTTTTAACCATATGTGGGTAAGGGATTCGACTTAAGCTTATTTGGGCGGAATTAAACGCATTTTAATTTACCTTACAAATTCGTTTATAAAATGTTTAAATTTGGTCCTTTAAAAAGTTTTTTTTTCTTTATATATATATAAAAGAGTAACAATTTAATTTCTATGACTTATAAAATTATGGAATAAAAAAGAGAGATTTGGGTGGAGTTCATCCAAATCACATGCCTCTCCTTTAATGACTAGAAAAAAAATATCTTATAAATAAAAAATAATAATAATGAAAAAAAAAAAAAATTGTAGTCGTTAAAGGAGTAGCATGTAATTTGGGTGTTGTCTGTGCTTCACTCAAATCTTCTTCGAAAAAAAGGGGGGAAAAGGTTTTTTTTTTTTTTTTTTTTTTTTTTTTTTTTTTTTTTTTTTACATTTAAAAGGATGAACTTGGTTGGTGTGTTTTTATGATCTAATGAACTATTTCCAAATTTAAAATTAATCAACGTTCTAATTTTTAAAATTATAAAATTTTGTCCAGATCATGATTAACTTTTTTTAACCCCAACCTAGGTTTTAATATCTAAAAAAAGAAGAAAAAAAGATCAGTTTGCGCCATCAACCCTAAATTGTGTTGACAGAAGAGAGGAGAATAAACATTTGTTTTTAGTACATTACAACTCCTTTGAAATTCCTCAAAACTCATTTTCCAACATCTCATTAAACATCTTATTTAATTATCAAACTTTATTAAATTTTGAACCTTTTATTATTATTATCTTTTTTTCCTTAAATTTAACTTTTATCATTGTCACTTAATTGAATTATTAATATAATTTATAAATTAGTAAAGAATTAGAAATTAAAATATATATATATAAAAACAAGTATTTATATATATTTGTTGGGTTGTTTTTATACTCTATTCACTCAAATTAATATAAATTTTTAAAAATAAAAAGATTATTAATTTAGCTTATTAATATATTTTTATATTATAAGTTTGAATCTCCAGCCCAATAATTTTAAGTATAAATTTTTTTTTTAAAAATTATAAAAACAATTTATATTTATGATTCACATTAGATTGAATAATATTCCTAATTTAAAAATTAGGTTATAAATTATAAATTTAATTATAATAGGTTAAAAGAAATGAGATAAAAATATTATTTTAATTCTTTTGTACTATATTGAACTTAAATGAAAAAGTTTAATTTTGCAAAAATATATAAAATTTAAATGTTACAAAAAACATCTTTATCCATTAAACCATATAATTAAAATAAAATATATTTGTATAAATATAAAATAATATATATATATATATCTTCTCCCCTCAACATCAATCCCCAATTAAGATTTTTACAACATCTCTTCTTATAATACCAATTTCCAAACAAATACTTCATTTATTTAAATCACTCTACTTCCTTTTTTTTTCTTCCACTTCCACTTTTCATCTCCTCCCCAAACTCCAAAATCTAATCACCACTAAGATTTCATTTACTCGTGAGTCGTTGTAAAAAAGAATTATAATGAATAAATAAATATAATATATAGCTCAAATGGTTCAATTTTATTTTCAGTTTTTGGTAGATTCGACCTCGTGGTTATTAGTTTATAATATAATATAAGAGAATTGTGTTAGATAGTCTAATTTCTCAAAATAATTGCGTATCTATACAAATTTGAAAATATTTGTATCCATAAAATATATATATATATGGAATTATTAATACTCATTATACAATATTATTTTATTATTATTAGACTATACTTTATTATATATTATTAATACAATATTATATGTTATTAGTATAGTATTACGTATTAATATAGTATTATTATTAATAATACCATATAATTATGAATACATATGATTATGATTGGTTCTCTTTTTTTTTTTTTTTTTTTTTTTTGCCTAAATATTTTTTCAATTTAATCTATTCCTTAAAAAAACCCTTTAATATATAGCTCAAATGGTTCAATTTTATTTTCACTTTTTGTTAGATTCGAATGGACCTCATGGTTATTAGTTTATTTTCACTTTAAGATGGAGGGGTTTATTTATATATTAAAGAAAGATGGAGGGGGTATTTTTCTTTTTTCTTTTTTTATAACACAGAGATGGAGGTGTTTAAGATTTAGAGAGTATGCCCAATCCATCTTTTTTTCAATATATATATATATATATATATATATATATATAATATTGTGATAATATAATTGAGAGAGAAAAATTCGAATTTATAACTTCTTAATCATGAACTTATACTAATACCGTTGAGTTATTGACAAAATATCTAAACTATTAAATTGCAAAAGATTTGCAGGAAAAGAAGAGAAGTTTTTTGCAACAATTATTGTTGGCCTAATAACTAAACTATTTTGGGAATCAAAATATTAAATCTTTTTAACATAAAATATAAGATGCGGGTCAATTAATTTAGTTCAATTAAGATGGGAGCGAAATCAAAATAATTAATTTGGTGGGATAAATTTTCATTACTTAAAAAAAAGTTCATTTATATGTACAAAAAATGTACAACTTGTAATTTTGAGAGGGCGAATTTATTTTTATATATAAAAAATAACAAATTTCAAATTTTGAAAAGGACAATGATAACCAAAATTTGTTTCTTTACCATATTTAAGGAGGATTTAGCTTGAGGAGTTATTTTGAGTAGTTAAAAATTTAGAATTGTAACAAAAAAATTGTTTGGATGTGATTTTTGTGTAGAAGAGTTAGAGTCAAAACCTTGTTTAAATGTAGATTTAAAATGAGTAGTTATTTTGAATAGTTAAAAAAGAATGATTAAAAATGAGTAGTTAAAAATGAATTATTTTGATTGATTTGAAATGAATGATTAAAAATGAGTAGTTATAAATGATTGAGTAGTTATAAATGAATGATTAGAAATAAATGATTAAAAATAATGAATTATTTTTAAAAGTAAAAAATGAGAAAAAAGTTAATAAAATTGGTTTGAAGGTAGATTTTTTTAGAATAATTAATAAATTCTTCATATAAATTTTCCATCAATATAACAAACAAACACCCCCACTAACATCTACCGGTGATTATGATATTGAAATATTAAAAACATAAAAAAGACAACTCACTTTTAAAAAGCAACACAAACAAACAAAACATTACAAACTCGTACAAAAATTTATTTATTTATAGACTTAATTTAAAGACTAGAGATAGAGATTAAAGAACATATATAAGAACATTCTTTGTCCCCAAAATAAAAAATGGAGAAAAAATAACTATTCAATTTAAGTCATGTTTTGTAGCAGTCAGACCATAGTACTATTGGAATAGAAATGCAAAATAAAATCTCTTTTTAAATGAAATTTAGGATACATTGATTCGTTTCGTTGAAAATTCCAAAAATATATATTAAAAAAGACTTCGAATATGACGGACGAAGTCAATATTTTTTCATCAACTTAAATTTAAATAAAAGGATCAACTTGAGATCGATTTAAAGATTAGTAAATAATAGTGAGCTTATATCGTTTTTAATTAGTAAAGTACAAATCTTTATTAAATTATCTATTTTAAATTATCCTTGTAAAGAGGTATATAAAATGCTAAATCATAACCTCATTTTTTTCAACTAAACTTATCTTAAGATTATGCTCCTTAGAAAATTGTCTATAATTTTGTATTCTTGTTTCACTCATCAGGCCCCTTCCAATTTTAAGTTGAGCTATTTTTTTATATATAAAATAGATCCACGTATTTTTATATTATTTATGACATGTATTTATGATAGTAGTTCTCGCAATTTTTTATTTTTTTTTTGTTTTTTCTTTTGGTTTATAAGTCTATTTTAATAATATTTGATATGATGACTCCTCTTAATTTTAAAGTTTAAACTTTTTTTTTATAACAAAAAAATTTTCTAATATAATTTTAATATGGTCCCTCAAAATAAATTTCTAATAGGGTTGAACTATTAAGAAATTAATTTTTAAAATAAAAAAAATTAATGACAAGTTGAATTAATTGATTTATTGTAATTTAATTCAACTTTACGATCATATTAGGGTCATATTAATAACTAACCTACCTACAAAAACATATCTTAAGTGGCATTATGACCAAAAAGTCGTATAGATTTGAATTTTCTGTCCCAATCGGTGAAAAAAAAGACACTAGGAGAAAAAGACTTTAGAAATTAAAATATTAGAAAGGCTTGAATGACGAGAAAGATTAGATGATTTTGTTAGCTAACATTCCACCAGAACCACATTTTCAAATCCACTAGGTATTTTACAAAGACTTGAAACCAAAATCTTGGATTATTATTATTTTCAAACAAAAAAAAACATTGGATTATTATTAAAGGTCAACTTGGCCACCTAAACAAAATGACCTTTGCAGAGAAGGGTCCAATTTTTTATTAGTTTTTTTAATTGAATGCTTAATGAAGGATTTGAGTTTTTCTACGATAATTAAGAATGAGAAATTCAAATTCATAAACTCTAATTGGTTATTATTTTTCAAAAGTTCCATATGGAACATACAAATTAGAAAATATTGAATTACCATCAAATAATAAAACTAACAAACTACCAACATTTTCAGTGGAAGGAAAAAAAATTTAATAAACACATAAACACAAAATGTTAAAAGTAAAAATATTTAATTTTGAAATCTAGAGATTAAATATAAATTTCACCAACTTAGGACTGATAATGTCTTTAACCTTTTTCTTCTTCTTTGTATTCCTTTATGTAAACGGTCGGGTTGGTTATAATAATCCAACCCGTGTTTGCCCCACCGTTTATTATAAACGGTGGCTACTTAAACTTGCATGCCAGTTTATCTAAACCTTATATTTTTATTAAATATTTTTATGAATATTGACTATAAATTTTCCTTAAAATTTTCT